>JAYMSZ010002461.1:0-11981 GCA_036897665.1 Pelargonium citronellum
ACCCATAAATCTCACCCCATACCGTCGACAAGGAGGCTCGAACCTGAGACCTCAAAGGAAATCCAAAGCGCATCAACCGCTTGGCCCAACATCATGTTCTCTTAACTTTCGCATATGCAATTGTGAAGGTCCAAATGTTCATCAATAATGAAATCTAAGCAAGGCTACTTAACCTCTTTCTGTCGACAAACCACCAGTGCCTCCAGCTCTTCTATGCGGCGCCTGGCCATTGACAATTCCTGATCTTTCTCCAAGTTCATCTGCTGAACCAAACCTGCAATGCATCTGAATGGCGAGCTGGAACCCCTTGTCCTCACTGGGATTTTCTCAATAGTATCAGATGTTTGTGCTGAAGATGTAGAGTTTGAGATATCTGTTTTTACTTCATGAACCATAGTCTCCAAAGTTTTGTACTGTCCAAAGGGTGTGGATGGATGAGAGATTTCATTTTGAGATAGACATGTAAGGAGACTGTAATACCACAGCTAAAAGTGACCAAATACGTATATAAAATTAGCAAGATATATTGACATATTGTACCTTCTGCTGATACTGAGATGCTTGCGCTTCAGCATGCAATACAAGCTCAGAGATATAATCTTTACACTGTTTGATCTAAAAAAATGAAGAAAAAATATTCGCTCAGAGCAGGTGCAAACTGAAAAGCTTAAAAGCCATTGCAGTAGATGATAAACATCTGAGTAAAATTGCAAGCCACAACAAACTCAAGACCTCACCTCTCTTTCCTGTTCTTCTCTTTCATCTTCTAGAAGTTGTATCTGTTTGCGCGCCTCCTGAAGTTCCACTAGTCCATTGTGGAGTTGCCTGCATCATAATTATTTCCTTGAATAAATAAAGTAATAACAGAAACTTGGTTCATTATCTATAAAGAAAGCAGCACTTCAACCTAGACATTTGATTATTGATTTGCTCAACATTTGGGTTTTCTGAATCCACAACTTCAGCGAAACTTTCAACAGTTGTTAATCTCTGCCGAAGACCCTGCAGTTCAAGTTCTAGCGAATCTCTCATCATCTGATGTCTTTCTACCTCGTCATTCATTTCATACACCTAATAAAGCAAGGAGATCTCAATTAGTGTAATGAGTAGCCAAAAGCATACCAACAATTCCCAAGGCACACAACTAATAAGAAACTGTCCTGCATTTGTACTTTAAAGAAGACTTGTACATGTTGATGCTCAGAGAAGTTTAGACTAAAAGGTCTGCAGCAAGTAAATACACAACATACTAACCTTTTTCTCCAATACATTTATGGTAGACTCCAGCTCCTCAACAGAATGTTCTAAAATCTTGACCTCCTCTTCCTTCTGTTCAGCATATATCTTACTTGCTTCTGACTCCTGAAAAAAGTTAGTGTCCAAATTCAGTTTTAAAAAAAATGAATTGCTAGTTCAGTTTTTTGTAGTCACTAAATATCATGTCAACTATCAAGAACAAGAAAAGGGGTCCATAACTACATACCTGGCGAGCTTCAACAGCAATAGCTTCATTTTCATCAGCTAATGCATATACCATCTCAAACTTATCATTCAGGGATCGAACTTCTTCACGGAGCTGGTCTCTCTCGCTAGTGACCCTTCTCAAATCATCTTCAATGTCTTCAATTGACAATATCAATTTTCTTTCCATTGAAGAAGTCATGTGAAGAATTTCTTTCTCCAGACTTCTGATCACTTCCTTCTGCTCTTCCCATTGCTCTTCAGCTTCAGTTTTTTTTGTATAGAGATCATTTAAAAGTACTCTCAATTCCACATTCTGATCTGACAAGACATCTAATGCTTCTTTAGCCTGCTCAAGATCAGAATTTGACATGAGCAAAGCATTTTCAGTATCCGCTAGATGATCTTCAAGCTTTTTGTGCTGAACCAGCATTTCATCTAGCTCTCTAGTTTTCATCTCAAGTTCATGCCGCACTTGGTTTAAAGCTGAAATTAACTTTTCAGTGTCATCTTTAATGTCTTTTGTACTTGAGGCTGATTCCTGGAGTAAGGTGAAATCAAAAAGTAAACCCTCTAGCAAAACTTCTTTCCTTTCCAGTTCCTTTTTCAGTGCTAAGTTCTCGTATACCAGATTCTCATGGTGCGCTTTTGCCTCTCCCTCTTCTACATCTTTTACCCATTTACTTTGACCTGTTTCTTCTATCCATTTCTCTCCAGTAAACATGATATCATTCTTAACAGTTGTTTGTAGTTTATCATTAACTGAATGGCATACTTGCTCTCTTGATTGATGGTTCTCACATTCAGTATTAGAGGTTGGGACTTTACTAAGTTTGCCTGCATGGCACTGGAACAACACAAATAAAGCAATACCTTTCACCAATACCTCAGAATAAACATGTTCCAACGATGATCTCAAGTTGTAAATGCAGTACATGGCGTCTCTTCCCATTGATAAAACGTCAGAATTTATCAACTTCAATTTCTCCTCCACATCTTTTTGCATTTTCTGAAATGATCCCTCAAGCAAAGACATGGAATTTGCTATCTCCACTAAGCTATGATCAACTTCTTCCTGCAGTATTTCATTCTCACCATCTTTCAAAAGTATTGAAGACCTAAGCTGTTCGATTTCTTCACTCAATGTGGCTCTTTCTACCATCAAATCCTCTCCAGCTTGCTTCCACATGCCAGTTAGTTGTTTTGCATTTTCATTTTCTTTCAACAATGCATTTAACATTAAATCAGCTTCTTGCATGGTTGCGTGAGCTTCCTCAAATTTGGCAAAGAAACTGCTGGTACGATTACATTTCCCATCAACAATTAACTGCATACAAGAGATTGTGCATAACATTTAAGAACACTGATATTTATAAAGCATTTTAAATCCTTATTATCAGTAAGCCATTGAAGAGCAGAAAATTCTTAACTTCATTGTAAAATTTAGTTTGGCTATGAATTGCAATTGTTTCGCATAAATAAAAATAGTTACCTCTCTCATATTATTGCAGCCTTCATTAGCTTCTTTTGTCCTCGATTCAAAAGATGGAAACACTCTGCTCATTTCTGCCATCCATCAAAAACCCAATATATCTTTTAAGTAGAAGTTTATGACAGTTATTTACAAAATGCAAGGCAGTAAACGTGGCAAACAACATACCTTCTGTGAAACAACAGTTATCAATACCCTTGTCATTGATAATTGTGGCTAACTGAACATATAGTTTCTTGAAAGCATTAAATGCCACCTCCAATTCCATCTTCAAGCAGAAAAATATTGTTTCATCTGGACCTGACTTTTTCAAAAGCTTTGCTGAGTCTGTATCTTGATTATCAGAGAAATTTAATGATTCTCCCTTGTCCAGTATCTCTTCAGTTAATTTTTCAGGTGATTGGAAGTAGCACTCAGAAGTAGATCCTTCCAGCTTACTTCTTGAAGCAATACTTTCAGTTGAAATATCAAAGCTAGATGTTGAACTATCAGCAGTCCATGAATCTTCTGCTGCAGAATCTTCATCTACTAATGGACAGCAAAATGACTTTGCTTTTGTACCAATGTAATCTTCCATGAAATACAGTCTGTCACCTACTTTTGCAAGTTCATCTCGTATCTGAAATAGCATGTCATAATGGTTATCACACTTCAAAACTTTATGCCCTTCCAGTTGTAAATGTTTAGAGTTGTTTTTTATTTCCATTAAGCTCTTCCTCATTTCGTGAACTTCTTTGACCAAGTCTTGAACTAACTCCCCATATTCAGAAGAAGTTTTTTGAATGTCGGTTTGGAGAGATTTTATATGCATTTCAGCATCAGCATAAAAGACGTTAATAGCTTTCATGGACCCCAACACTTCTAACTGTGCCAACCCAATTTGAGCCTCAACATCCTCCAGTGGAGCAGCAGCATTCACTTCAAGAAACAAATTACTGCCCATTTCAGAAGATATAGCTGATTCTGACAACTGAATATCTCTCCCAACATCATCTTTGTTAGCAATAGGGAGACGGTCATATAGCCATTTCAATACAACGAATGCAGCATTGGAACGTCTTTCTCCTTCAGTAATCTCGTCCTCTTTGCATTTCAACTTACCCTCTAGAATCTTTATTGCATTTATCTTTTCATTTAACAGCATGCTTAACCTGAATGTCTCTTTGGTGATTTCATTGTCTCCTACTAGCTGGAATTTATTTAAAGCCATTGCTGCCCCCTTAAGGGAACTCAATTTCTGCTCCATCTCCACCACCATCTTTTGTGCATCTTCTAAGCTCTTCTGCAGATGTAGAATTGTTTCTTCCTTCTCTACACAGACTCTGGCAGCCCTCTCAATATGTTCACTAATCCAAACATTACCTTGAGGAAATGAATGAGTGATGCTTTCTATATGCCTAGAGGCATCTTTAAGGGATCTAGAACCATCTATGATAAAGCTGGTTAGCTCCAGTATAGCCCTATCCCACTCCCCAGAAAAAGCCCTTATTTCCTCTTCTTTAGCTGCTATGACGCTCCTCAGTCTTGTATTTTCTTGGGTCATGCAAGATAACTGTTCTTGGAATTCTACCTGCAGGGAGGAAACTTCTTCCTGTAAATGAAGAATTGTTCTTGCAGTCTCCATCTCCACCTGTTCACAGACTAAGTCAACTTGGTTTTGTTGAGACAAATGTGTAGCCTGGTCTTCTTCATATTGGCTGTTAAGTAATTTTGTTTTCTCAAGGTCTTTACTCAATTTGTCCAACTTGGCTTGCAACGCCTTGCCATCAATTCCTTTGCTATTTTCCACTACCAGGTCCTTATTTTGCTTTTCTGAGACATCAAATGCCTGAGACTGACTGTTGAGTTTATGAACACATTGTCTTTCTACCTTGTCCTTGTCACTTAATATCTCCATGTATCTGAGATTTTCATCCTGCATATGCTGCAGCTCTTTAATTAGATAAAGCTGCTCAGATTCCAAAGCTTCAATCAATGATCTAGCATCCATCAACTCCTTTTCAGCAACACTAAGAGCATCACCCACATTCTGAAAGCTTTTATTCTGTAAGGCATCATCTGTCTCCCCGGCATTGTTTGGGAAATGGCTTTGTTGCGGTTGTTGTAAGGCATCATCTGTCTGCGTATAAGATGTCATATCATCTTCTGTATCACTTCTTGTTGATAAGGTTTCAACCTGCAAAATTTATAACATTTTAGTATTCAAAAGGAAAAAATAAGAAAGAAAGCAACATTGAAATTAACATAAACAATTTGACATTAAAGAAAGAAACATTCCATTCATGCCTTTACATTAAGCCATTGTAATAATAGTTCATTGGTTTCTTTTTTGGTTTGGTGTTCTCTTTCTTCTTTTTTTTTTTTTTTTTTCTTAAGAGTCATAAATTTTCCATGAATTGTTTTTCATAAAAGGCTGAGGCAACTTGACGTTACAGAATATATCAGAAAATATATAGTGCATCCATAAATTGGATGGAACAGTAGATGAAACCGTTAGTAAAGAAGACATAATGGACAAAGATACCAGTTCGTGAATGATGCAAGCCTTTATAAATGTTAAGAGTATAAAACTAATATTGGGCCTCCAACTATCAGCTTAAGTTTTTAGTTAAGTTGGTTCTTTACATGGTATCAAAGCATTGGTGACTAAAGATTCCGAGTTCAAATCCTGCCGCCACCCATATTCTGCAAGAAGTGGACCTATGCATGGGCCGCGTGCAAAGCGAAAATGGGCGTGCTATAGTACAAAACTAACATTGGGCCTTCAACTATTCATATTAAATTCCCGGACAAGGTAAGAAGTGGACAGGGCCATATGCAAAGCAAAAATGGGATTGCACGTGAGGGGAGCGTGTTAGAGTACAAAACTAATTGGACCTTCAACTATTCATATTAAATTCCAGCACAAGGCAAGAAGTGGACCTGTGCATGGGCCACGTGCAAAGCGAATCAGCTTAAGCTTTTAGTTGAGTTGGTAAAAAAAAAGGCTAGAAAGTAGAGCCGCCCCTGTATTACTGTAATCCAGTAACTGAAAAGAAATCCTTATACAGTAACTGAAAAGAAATCCTTACAGAACCGCCGAAATCTTGAGTATGGTTGAGATATTTTCTTAGTTCTGTCCGTAATTCATCCACTTCCCTGCCGACATTTAAAAAAAATGACCTTAGACTTTAAGTCATGTTGACATTTCTATTGAAACCAAGACAAGAGAATCAGTAACTGAAAGCAGCAAAATAGAATGGCCTTTCAGTGGCTCACTTTGTGGGAAATGGTTATAGGAAATAAGGGCATAGCAAACTCAGAAGGCCAGAAAAATAATTTATGTCAAATGCAAAAGTAAACAGAAGTATTCCTGGTTGCTTATCAATCAAGGAAAATCAAACAGGAAACTCAGGGATGTGTACCGTCTTGGTCATGGAAATTTTGAAAATTAAGGTATACCTCATTAGCTTGGAATTCATATTCCTGCAATCTTCCAACTCCTTTACAGTGTCATAGTCCTGCAGTCAGGGAGAACACACCAGTTCAAGATCAGCAACAGAGACATGACAGGCATTTCAAAATTATGAGGTGATCTGACCTTTCCATTATGTGAAGACAATCGTAGCTCTCCTTCAAGTGCTCCAAGAAGCTACGGGTCCAAAATGTCTCAGAATACAATATGGGCTCAGGAAAGCATTGTACTGTAACAAAGAAGGAAAAAAAATGTCCACAAACCTGATCACGTAATTCTGAAACTTCAGCTAGTAATATTTCACGCTCCCCCTGTTCATAGAAATTCTGAAACCTGACAAAAAAATTATGCATAATGGGCATTGAGAATCCAAATGAAGATAAGAGCATTCATATGAAAAATTAGTTAATCGTCCAAGGAAATTACAGTTGAAGCTGCTCAATTAGCCTGATATTCTCTAGTGCAAATCGAGTCAATTCTGGATTTCTGTCAATCTTTGTTCTTAACAGCTGAATTTCTTCCCGTAAATCATTGTTTTCCTCTCCAATATACTTGTCTGCAGAGACAGTACCATCAACCAACAGTTCAAGACGTTTGATCTTCTCCTCACGAAACCTCAGTATCATTTTAGTACGCTGAACATCCTCTTCCCGCTGAGAAGCCTGAAAAAAAAAACAAACATAACAGCAGATAAACCACCAATGTACAACTGTTCTTTTACCCTTTTTTGACAAAACTCTAATATATTTTGGAATAATGGGTGCATGAATTCAAGGAAAGTTTTCCCTGAAATAGGAAGATATGGTACTGTTTGTCATAACCAGACATACCAATCGGCTCATGTGTTCAACCTCAGCCTCTATTTTTTGGAGAGCAGTCTCAGCCATTTTTTCTCTCCTTAGAGCTCCAACTAAAGTGGCTTCCATGAGTCTAATCTGCTGCCATCAAGGCCTTAAATTAGCATCAGTTCTCATAATCAAAATCATTCAGCTCTTAAGCATAAGTATAAAAAAAAAATAAGCAAATAAAAAAATTGTACTGGATCACCTTTTTGTTTTGCACTCTCTGTGTCTTACAATTATCAATCATTGGCATCTCTCCTGAAGAATCACACTCCTCAGAAAAGCCAAATGATTCTTCGGAACTTGGCACATAACTCAACAGAGACCTTGAGAGGTTATGATGCTTGATTAAATAAGACAACTGGCCCTGTTGGACATTCATATTTGTCTCAGTTCTACTAGCTAGTAGGTGTCAACGAAAACTAGCAAATTGTACAGAAAACTGATACCTTTAATTGTTGAATTTGTCGCTGCAGTGCAGCAACATCACCTGAAGCATCTTCGTTCACTTTAGCCTTGAAAACCAAAAGAAAACTCAAATGAGCACTAGTTTCCTTTGAGCAATATATATACACATGTGAAAAGTAGTTACATTATTTTGAATAAGTTTTGCACGCTGAGCGAACTTCAGAGTGCTTAGTGTTTCATTTGCAGAGCTGCAGGGGAAGCAAAAAATACAGAGATATAAATAGTAATTACAAATGGAACAAAAACAATGTTCAGAATTTTAGGGAGGGGAAAATGGTTGCTAGGACATACCAAGTAGATGGGCTGACATTTGCAATGATAGTTGTCTTTGAATTTCCACCTAATGAATCCTGCATCCAGTAATTTAAACAACATAACCTCTTTTGCCCCAAGGCCCTGAAATTAATGACACTTATATTTATATATAATAATTTTGACAGAAGAACTTTAGCTATCTAACCTGAAGTAGGAATGTCAGCCTCGAATCTCTATATGGAACATGTCTATGCTTTCCATGAGCTAAATCGACCAGCGACATTATTACCAATCTAAAAACACAGAAGAATGAATCAATGTAGGACAATAATGAAAATAAAATGTTCTAATCTAATAGTACAAGGATCTTTCTGGCTTATGTTCAACCATGTATAAATAAATCTGCATTTCATTCCTAGAATCATCTATCCCTCAACACTCTTATTACCGCACATGAAAAAGATGAAACTATCAACTTCAGCATATTAGTATGCCTAGTAGAAATTCAATGGCCACATTGTTTCCCACATAAATTGGATCAAATAAATTAATCAACCATTGAGAAAGGTGCAATCTTTAACAAATGGGAATCAACATAAGAAACGATGGTAGAGGATTTGTTCATGGGTCTTCATAAAAATTAAATCTAACAATGTCATTATGTCAATAGCATATGTGATAATGAATTGCCCCTACTATGTTTGTACTACAATTTCCATTGGATATCCAATGAACATTAATTGTTAGAGGAAAAGGCCTAGTTGAAGTTGTGTGTAAAGTCTGCAAAATCTCAACCAAAAGTTATTGGCTGAGATTCAGCCAAACTACTTAAAAGATGTCACCATGTTAAAAATTGCTCAGATCCAATAGTGCATGTTCATTGTAGTGAGTAAGAGCGATATAATGAGGTGTAATCTTTTAACTGGTCCCCAATAACTCCCCGGCTAAGATTCTTTTTGCTCATAAATACATATAGAGCAAAAAATCTATTAGCCAAGTAGCTATCAGCTAAGACTCAACCAATCAATCAAAGGATGTCAATTCTTTTTAAATATTACTCATAACAGCCCTAGTAAATTTTTGGGAGTAGAGCTCAATGTTGGATCTATGAACATATCTATTTTTTTATTTTTTTTTTAATGCTGAACATATCTATTGTTAGATTCATGTAAAAGAGCATCAAACATTACATTGACTTGATACAGTTAACAAGCATATTCTACATTGAAATAGTGTTTCAACTCAGCAAGATATTATATGCCATTCATAGAGAAACAATGTATGAGGACCAATAGTTGGCATTTAAAAGACTGGTATGCTATCATTACACTTGCTGCAGCATGACCAAAGCATTCCAAGCAAGAGACAGATCTATAATCTAATTACCCAAGAGTTGACAAGGATTTGTTTATATTTGCTGCTTCTTTCAAACGATCCCCTTCTGCACCAGAGCTCTTCTGCCTGAATAAATGAGCAGATTCACCTAGTATCACAGAAAAGTAGTCTGCAATTGGTAAATTATGGAGAAGACAGTTACCTTTCCGAACCAGCTAAATCGACTAAATTTAATCTTGCATATCTGAAGTGGGTCATAGAATCTTTCTCCCAGTCGCTTTCAATGATACAAGTAAAAACACTGTGCGACCGGCTGCTCTCGCTATTCATATGTGTAGCCGCCATTTTTCTGTTTGCAGCACCCTGTCAATAATGGAACTATATTATTCATGTTCCTACTCTAACTCGTGGGAAGGGCTTATGCGACACAAACTTCAACCAGATAGTAGTCTTACTTGTAATAGAAGGTTGACAACATCATTAACAGTCCTCACATCATACTCGGTAAGGTTTTCAACATACACCCCTTTGTTGGAATCTTCTCTGAGCTACAACAGGAAAAGTAGGTTTATAACCTGTTACGTAAATATACACCATCATTAGGAATCAAATAAGCAAATTTCAATTACTTGCAGGTTAGTTGATGAAGGATCCAATAGATCTGTTATCTGCTCATTGTATATCTCCACAAAGGAACATTTGCAACTATACTTCAGCTTTTCATCCCTCCTGCTGTTTTCTTCCTAAACAATAGAATTTCAGTATGACTGACAACAGCAACAAGACAAAATGAAATATTAATGTATCAAATGAATTAAGTGATCTAGTATTGTGCATGTGATCGTGAGAGAGAGAGAAGTTTGAAGACGCACCGCTTTAATTCTTGCAAACAAATATTCAAAAATACGAGGAGTTATCCCACAATCCTCACTGAGCTTTCCTTTCATCTCATAAATCTCACCCATCATAGTATATGTTTTTCCACTGCCTGTCTGCAGAAAAGCAAGTGAAAAAATCATCAATTATCCTAAACCTTCCATATCTAAAATGCACGACAATTATAGAAACTCAAAACCCCAAGCACGACACACACGAACATACCTGGCCATAAGCAAACATACAACTATTATACCCAGACATGCAGTTCTCCACCATTGGCAGTCCAGCAACTCTGAACAGCTCTTCCTGTACCAAATTCAAGCTAGGCGCCATATAAGGATCCATGCAAATACTTTTTTTTATGATTCGCTTGGTTGACAAGAGAATTTCAGGAAATAAAGCAAAATTAAAAGAGGTAAACTTAAGCCTATAATAGTTTCAGATTAGGAAAACAAAATATATCCATTGGAGTGATCTGACTCAATAAATTGGCAATAGAACTGAAGTTTCCCATTTTCAAAATCCAAAAAAGCTAATTTATAAAGTGGGTGTAATGAGCATTATGAAGTCATAAAGTAATTCATTGATTTGAATAGCACCTGTGATATTGTCTCACATGCAACATGATCAAAGGTAAATCTGGTCTCGGGATGTCCCAGCCATACTAAGGTCTGCGCACTGCCCTGCCTCAAACACCGGCCATACCCTTGTGACACTCTCTCCATGGTATTTAGAGGACGAAGCCGTATCAGAACCTAAGCAAAACAGTTACTGCATTACTCTAAGAAATAAGCAGAAAAGGGGAAAATTAAGAGCAAACTATCCCTTAGTATAAATGGATTAATCAATTAATGCACAAACCTGTACATTGTGATCCGTCCAGAAGGAAGGATCTTCAACAAGCTCAAAATGCGGAACCTGCACTGAAAACTCTGAAGTTGCAAGTGAAATCCACCTCGAAACCCTCGAAGAAACTGGTCCTCTTCCCACAATGTTCTGTACAGTCCTCGGCCCAGAAAACGCCCCAAGCGAACCCCTCGAACCACTCCTGGCAGGAGTACTCTGCGCCGAGTTTGAGTCCGAATGTCCCTTCCCAGTGCGACCCAAAACCCTAGCAGACCCATGACTGAGACTCACAGTTCCGGCTCTGGTAGCTTCGAGCTTATCCTTGGATTCGAAATCGGAGTTTGGAAGGTCCTTGCGGCACTGAGATGGATCTGGAATTGCATTCAGAGGTGTTCTTGGAGGCGGATAATGAATTGAATTCTTGGAGGTGTCGAATTCATTCTCGCTTTGTTCGAGCTGTGGATTCTTGGACATTTTGTTGGAGAGGAAATGGTGAAAATGGAGGTGAGTGTTTCAGTTGAAAGATGGAATTGGATCCATAGTTCTGCTTCTGTAGTGTCGATTGGAATTGGATCGGTGTCTGTGTCTGTGTCTGTGTCTCTATCAACAAAAGCTGATATAATATAATAATAAGGCCCGCTCATTTTCAAATTCAACTGTTCTTTCTTTTTCAACATATGCCCCTCAACTTTCAAGATTATTAAATTCGCACCCAACTTATTAGTACTAAATTTTCTTTTTAAAACCGTTACATTTTTTTTAATAGAAACAGTAGATAGTTTCATTAATAGACCGAAATCAAAGACGTTGCAATGCAAACTAAAGCAAACCAAACTAAAACAAGATAAACAACTAAATTGCGGAATTGAAAACCTAATAAATCTGAAAGCAAGATAAATCTCGTACTAAACAAGATGAACTCAGTCTCAATGATGGATGAAAACTCTAC
>JAYMSZ010002462.1:0-11980 GCA_036897665.1 Pelargonium citronellum
GGAGGTCGGTGACGGACACTCGGTCGCCGGCCGGTGAGACTGGGATTGTGTATTTGGTGGTGGCGTACGGAACTCCGATGAGGTTCTGGAACCTGTAGTTCGTGGCGTTTTGCTCTTCCTGCGAATTATTAGCTGGTTAGTTACCGAGAAAGGGAGGGAAAATGAAATAAAATATTTTCTAGGCAACCAAACAGTAGTACCGTTGAGGTCTAACGGAAACGGAGGATGGCGGGTCTAACGGAAATTTCATAACGGAAACAGTAGTACCGTTGGTTAAAATTTCCTTATATAAGGTTACAATTGGAATAAGTAAAGCTTGAAATGGATTAAACGGGTCGCATCACGAAATTCAAGTATGTTTATCAAATTATTTTTTCGGTCTGGACCACTATTATCGTGTTTGAGCTAGTGATGCCTCGTAGGGTTGTGCTAAACCATAATGGGTTGAAATGACCAAACTACTCAGACATTCGTCCCGCTTGTATGAGCAAGAAAATGGTTGTTTGTTGCCTCAAACACGCACAATATTAACGGGCCAAAACAATGATGACTCAGTTGTCGTTATTCCATTTTCCAACTCTACGAATCGGTATGTTAGTGAGTTGTTGTTCGATTAAATTTATGTATCAACTTATTCCAACTTCGTCTATCTTAACTGAGTTTTGTTATTAAAAAAAATGACCACATAGTTCGTATAAGTACTCAAATGTCAATTGTCAACTAGGAGATTGGCCATGTTCCAACACGTTTTGCACTTAGTTTACAAATAATACGACAAAGAATTTATGTTAAGTTTCAAATATCAATGCTATGACTTACGCATTTTTTTTAATCTATGTCAGTTATTTTATAATTAATGAAAAATAAATTAGAACATTGCAATTACACAAAAATAGTGAAGCATCTGCCTAATTTGAAGGTCAAATAAATTAAATCACACCATTCTTGCTAAACACATTCAATGAAAAAAATTAATCAATTTGTGTAGACAAAAACAACAACTGTGTGATCAGCCAGGAAAAACAAAAACCATATGAGTTTGTTTATTTCTCTATTATTTTTATTTTTGAGTTATTTTATTGTTTTTTTTATGAATGGCAAAAATATACACTGTTATGATCAGTTGATCACTACCAACCTAACAATTATAATAATATTATTTGATAAGTACATATAGACAAACAAGTATTTAACTTTATTTCAATATTTCTAATAACTTTTAAAATATGAGTATGACTCGATAAACTTGATTAACTTCGAAAATTATTCAGTTTTATTTTATGCGACTCGAACTTACAAAAATATCATTCGTATTTGGAGAATTCAATTATAAATTGTTATGAAGTTGACTTATAATATGGTGGATGTTAAAGACGTACTTTAAATATTTGTTTGCTTTTTGTGTGTCTTTTATATATTACTTTCAAATTAGTGGGAAGAAACAAAAACTAAACCATAATTGCACGAAAATAGAGAAAGATAAACCTAAATTGAAGGTCAAATAACTTAATTAAATCACATCATTCTTGCCAAACATTCAATGAAAAATAATTCAATTTTTTGTTCCCAAAACAACAATAAATGTTTGAATGACCAATAAAAACAAAAACCATATGATTTATTCATTTATTTATGTATTAAAAAAAACACAAAAGATGTTCCATATAATATGATTACTACAATCAAACAATTATAGCTATATTATTTGATAAGTACATAGAGAAATAAAATCAAGTAATTAAATTAAAAATTAATCGAGTTTATTTTATGCATTTTAGATCTACAAATATGTCATTCATATTTCGGGGTTCAAGCGCTCAATTTTAAATTGTCATGAAGTTGACTTATATTACAATAAATGTTTACGTCGTGTTTCAATTATTTGTGAGACGATTGACATATTTTCTCCACCTTCTATCTGTTACCTTCTAATTAGCGAGAAAAAACAAAAAAATTAAATACGCATTTACACGAAAATAGAGAAAAATAAACCTATATTGAAAGTCAAATAAATTAAATCACATTAATCTTGTTAAAAATAAATCAAAAATTTCCCCCAAAACAACAATAAAAAATGAAAACAAAAAACACATGATTTTTATTGAGTTATTTAATTTTTTTTTTATGAATTACCCAAAATAGTCATTATTTTCCATATAATATGATTACTACAACCTAACAAATATAGTAAATTTTTACCGATATATACATAATAGGCAAAAACAACATAAAGTTATCAACTTTATTATTATTTTCTACATACATATATAAAAAAAACATTACATTAAAGTAAATAAATAAGAGAAAAATGTGTGTGCGTTGTGTTGTGAGTAACGCTCATTCCCGCTTGGCATGCAGGTTCAAACGAAGGATAATATGCGAAATGCGAGTCTGTTGTTTTTGGTGTCACTCTCACAGACCCTCTTTAAGCACAGATGCGGAGAGGGACTGATAGGGTTCTTCTTCTTTTTGAGTTCGATCATGGCTTCGTCGTCACCGGAACCGAATCGCTTGCTTGCTGTTGCTGAAATTTGTTCTAATCTGGAGTGGGTGTGTGGTTGTGTTTGAGATTGTGGGTTGTGTCTGGGTGAGATGAGTTTTGTTTTGGGCAGTTTTTGGATGGTGGGTAGGTTTTTGGGTTGTTTGGTTGCTGAGAAAATCTGGGGAGTTTATGTTGTTGATGGGAAATTAGAGTGTGTTGTGTTTGAGATCTTAGTTTTGCTTTTGGATGAATGGCTTTGGTATGTTTCATTTTGGGTAGTTTTTGGGTGGTGGGCAAGTTCTGAAATTTCTGAAAAATGGTGTAATCTGTTGGAATCTGGGGAGGGATTGGTGCTGTTTGGTTGCTGGGAAAATCTAGGGAGTCTATGTTGTTGATGGAAAATTTGAGTGTGTTGTGTTTGAGATCTTAGTATTCTTTTTGGATGAATGGTTGTGCTATATTTCATTTTGGGTTGTGGACAAGTTCTGAAAATTTTGGAAATGGTGTAATCTGGGATTGGTTTTTTGTTTTTGTGGGTTGGGTGTGTCAAGGGGTGATTGGTTGGGCTGATTTTGTTTTGGGGCACTGTTTGATTGCTGGGAAAATCTATGGAGTTTTTGCTGTGGATGGAGTGTGTATGAGATCTTATCATTGTTTTTTTGGATGACTAGTTATACTACATTTCATTTTGGGCACTTTTTGGTTGGTGGGCAAGTCCTGAAAATTCAGGAAACAGTATAATCTAGGATAGAGTTTTTGTGGATTGGGTCAATTTGGATGTGTTGGGGTGTTTGTTTGTGGTGGTTTGGGATTTGGGGCACTGTTTGATTGCTGGGAGAATCTGGGGAATTTCTATTGTGGATGGAGTATGTATGAGATCTTATTATTGTTTTTGGATGACTGGTTGTGCTACATTTCATTTTGAGATTGATTGTACATTGCCTTGGGATGTGCGGTTGTGTTGGAAAACGAAGTAATCTGGAGCGGAGTTGTTGGTTTGGTGTTTTTTAGGTCATTTCAATTCATTGATTCAGGATGTTTGGTTGCATTAGAATCATGTACCGATTTGTGTCATGTCATCGAGTTAAGTGGATACTTTTAAGACAATCGTTATCATCGGAGCTTCTATGCTCGTGAAGCTTCTCTGCACCGTGAAATTAGTTCTTTGAGTTCTCATACTTTAGATGCAATGATTTATAACATACCGAATATGTGTGTCTTGTTTTCACCATTTTTTTGTTTGATTTAGGAATCTCCTGTTTTCGTAAATCTCTCTCCGTTAAAGCCCGAAAAGGCAGGGCCTTATATACCAAGGTTTGCAGAGACTACTTTCCGTTCTCCACATCAAGTGTTCACATCACCCCATTTAAATCCGCAACAAGAAACCAAATTCAGGTACGAGATGCCTTGAATATTTATAAAGAGCTCTATGCTTTGTAAGTAGAGAGCCATATATAACGTTATGCTAATGTATCTTATTTCTCCTTATTAGCAGAGATGTGAATATCACAGTCAATTCAGATGCTCATAGACAATGTGACACCCAAGTACAAGCTGTGCACGTTACTTGCTCGGAGAACGAAACACAGACATGTAGTCCTCCTTCAGAATGTGTCGATGATTATCTGACCGATCCTGTCAAACCGGATAGTTTGAATTCAACAAAATTACAGTCACAGTCAGCTAATGGTGCAACCAATTCACATGATCGTGTAGCTGATGATGGTGATGCAGGAATTAAAGAACGAGCTGAGGAGGTTTTGCCTCCTAGTTCACTTAAAATTGTTGAAACCACAAGTGAACAAAGGACCAATGAAATGTTTGATGCGAACAATGTTGAGTCCACTGTGTATCTGCACCCGGTTTCTGGAGAACATTCTGTTCCCGAGGTGAATAGAGGTTCTTATTATGTATTCTTGAATAGAATCGAGTATGATGCCGGATTTTGATACTTATGTTAATGATAAACAGGATTACATTTGTCAACCGCCAGCTGATTATAAGCAGACCGCTGAGGCTTCTGAGGATCATAATGCGAGTTCAAGACCAGAATCAAGCAGAGATAATACCATGGTAATCACTATTTACAGTCTTATTTACATTCTTGCCTCTGTGTGAGACTGTTCACATGTTTCTTAACAAAAATGAAAAATGCTCTGGCATATGTTACTTATTTTTCTTATGTGGTAATGATGAATAACTAATATGTAGTATCAGCCGCAAACACATAATTAACCTAAAAAAAAATTCAACGACATATGCTGATTTCAAATTTAGTCACCCTATTCCGGTGGCTAGTTTTAACAGAATATTGCTCTCTCTCTCTCTCATCACATGTCTAGCATGTGACCACTAATTGTGTGACACTACAATTTCATCTTTTATATTTATTTTTAATTAGTATCTTTCTCCTTATTTTGCTTCATCCGTCCACTAATTGTTGAAAATCCACTTTTCATTTTTAGTTTGGACTTTGGAGGTATGCTATCTAAGGAGCTTTGTCTTTTTACCTTAACGAGTTAACAGAGTTACTAACAAAATTGAGTGACTAAACTTAAGGTAGGTAAGTATCGTTGAAAATTCTTTAGGTTACTTGTTTATTAGTGGGCAACATGATCATGCTTTCACGAATACTCTAAATCACAGCAAGTTCTACCTATGCATTGTGTTGTCTTTTGTTTCTTAGGCTTCCTGCTGTGGAATAATTTTTGCGCTAAATGTAGGACGCGAATCAAAATCAGCGTGGCACACGTAGACATCTTCAGTTTGAGGCTTCAGACACAGGCAAAAGCATTACAAGATGTAACAGCTATAATTTGGAGAACCCAACTTGTGACATTGCCGATTCAAGATTACCTGCTAGCTTAACGAACAAACAGTTTTTTTCTGATGTAAATCCAAAAGGATTTTGCAGCAGCACACAACCAGTCAGCTATGGTGGAACCGTAACTTCCCATTCCCGTCCCTTTCCATCTAAAACAGTTATGGCGGGAAACTCTTCCGTGTCAGCTCCTCTTCCTATATCTGGTGTCGGTTTACATTTGAATAGTCTTGGTAGGTCTGTGTCCATTGGTTCAAATTTGAAGCTAGTGTCTCAATTTAGCCATGATTATGCGAAGAACTTAGATAGTAGCTCAACATCATTAGGAGTATCTGAAAAGTTATCTGCTCAAGTGCACGATGGTCAGTCAGAAAATCAAATTGTTGTAGCAGCTAATACGACGGCTTTTCAGTCTACCAACAGTACAAAGCGTATGAGCGATTCACTGCATTTGATGCAAGTTGAGCGGCGTATGGATTCATGTGAAGAAATAATGCCTGTCTTACAAAATACTCATCGATTTGACGAGTTGAACCAAGGGAGCCCTAAAAGGAAGAGGCAAGTACACATCTGTTATTGATATTTAAGGTAGCACTTGAATTAAAATGTTAGAATGGGGATTCCCATTCCAAAGCCAATCTCATGACCAAATATTACTAATCCAAATATGAAGAATGAGAATCTCATTCAGTTAAATGTTTTATGGTAGCGTTTGGATTTAAAAATTTGGAATTGGAATAGGAATTGGATTCTCATTCCAAAGTCATTTTCATGATAAAAGGCACTAGTCTGAACATGAAATAGAAAAATATCATTCCCATTCCCATTCCAAAACATAAATTCTAATCCAAACTCTGCCTAAATGTTTTGTCTTATTTGCACATTGCTGACTGAACTTTAGGGTTTTCGATATGTGTAGGAAGAGGGGGGCAATCACCAGTGAAAGCGATGGCTGCAAACGATGCAATTGCAAGAGGTCCAAGTGCTTGAAACTGTAAGTTAATTAGAGAGTACAATAAACACTTGCACATCATCTTAGAAATTAGAGTTGGCAATTCATGTTGACGTGTTTGTGTCGTGTTAGATGTTAAATATTGCTATATTGGCTAATACATATCAACACATTTAATAATCGTGTTAGCTTGTTGTGTTCATGTTGGCTTTGCCTTAAACGAGAGATCAAGCAAATTGTAGTTGATGTTGCTTAAATTCTATTTTCCACTCTCATACCTTAAGCGCAATAGTTTTGGACGATAATTGTAGAGTTGTGAGTGAAAGATGAGATGGAATAAAAGAAAATTAGCAAGGAGGGACTTTGAAGAGAAGAAAATAATTGATAACTCGAGGTTGTGTTTTAACAGTATTAAATTACTATTAGAACATTAATCATGTTAACGTGTCGAGTGTGTTTCACAGGTCCAACACGAACACGATATGTTTATAAATATGTTGAGCCCAAATACGCTTAACTCGTGTTATGTGTCAAATCGCCAGCTCTATTAGAAATGTATCGATATATGTGCACTTAGATTTTCTCAAAGTAAATATCAGCTTTGTTCTTTGTTGTTGGCAGTTACTGCGAGTGCTTTGCAGCAGGAATTTACTGTGTTGATTCATGTGCATGCACAAATTGCTTTAATAAACCCGAATTCGAGGACACAGTTCAGGATACTAGACAACAAATTGAATCCCGCAATCCGCTTGCATTTGCTCCAAAGATTGTTAAGCAGCATGCCATGGATTCTCCAACAGATTTGGTTGTAAGTACCCTATCAATATATGTGCTTAGTGAATTTTCTTATTGAATGTGAAATATCTGAAGCACGAAAACAATTCACAGGAAGACGGGAACTGGACAACCCCAGCCTCAGCCAGGCATAAAAGAGGATGCAATTGCAAGAAGTCGAAATGTCTGAAAAAATATTGCGAATGCTATCAGGTCAATTTCTATGCTTAATTCAGTAGTGTATATGTATTTTTAAATTTTGTTGTTGTTGTTGTTGTTGTTGTTGTATATCACTGTATTTTTTAACACGAGAAGATTCTGTCCTTACCTGCACTGTCCCGAATCCACATCTAAACTGATCTGGTATGGCTCCTGGCCCTGCAAAGTAAATCTCACAATGATTATCATTTTGGGTAGATTTGAAACATGATTATCATGTCAGTTCTAGGAGCTGGGACATGATTATCATGTCCTTATCCTGTTATTTATTTATTTATTCACTCTGGACTGAACAAAATTATAGATTTGCACTCGTTAAGTTTCCAACGGCAAAAACTTCAAACTTATTTAATTTAGATTTTTTTGTTTGCCGTAGTTTCTCTTTCTTTTCACTCTAATTTTACTAGCTCTAACTCTCATTTTTTATCATCATCAGAATCTTCATACTCTTCTTCTTTGTCTTTTTAAACTTTTGCTCTAGTTGGGGCATATCTTGCTTCAAACTATAACATACAAAAGAGTGGGAAAAGTAATTTTTTTTTCTTTTAAAAAATTTTAGGTTCAGTGCCATAGTTTGGAAATTTATGAATTATCTACTCCTAGAAGCTTCGTAAGGGTGTAAAACTACAATTTTGCCCGTCGAATATTTATTTTATTATTTTATTATTATTTATTCAGTAGAATAACGACATAACATGATAAGTCATGTCAATTCAGATTAGGAGTAGGGACATGAACACTGGTGCTGCTAGAAATTTACTTTCGGCTTCATTTTATTTATATAATACTAGTTTTTTTTTTTTCAGTCTAAAGTTGGATGCTCTGATGCATGTCGATGTGATGGTTGCAAAAATTCTTTTGGTGCGAAAGCAGGTCAGAATGTACTCATACCTCTGTTCTCTAAAGTCTTCAAAGTTTATTGATGATATAATTACATACACTTTTTGCCATTAGACGTAGATTTAGTGATTTCATTTTTCCGAGTTTTTTTCTTCTTATTGTATTTCTCTGAATTAGGAGCTCAAATTGCTATTTCTTTCATAGAATAAGAACATTGAACAATTGGTTCAAATATTTATGCCTTAATTAGTTAGTATATATCTTCGTAGAAAAAATGTGAAGTTCTGACCAAATTTGGTTCCCGAACTTTGATGTTTCGATCAAATTTGGTCCTCAACTTTGTTTAACCAAAATTAGTCTCTGAACTTTCATGTTTTGCCTCGATTTGATCCTGAACTTTTTTTTTACCCAAAATTGTCATTGGACTTTCACATATCGACCCAAAATGGTCATTGCCCTTAGAGCTTATATCAAAAGTTAAGGGACTAAATTGAGTCAAGTTCGGTGACCAAATTAATGAAGCCCTCACCTATTTTTATTAGAAGATTTACAAAATTAATGGCTAGGATTTAAAGTACAATATTACGATCTACGGCTAGGATTGTATCTCTAAAATATTCTGTCATTCTAAGGAACTATGGATTATTTCCTACAAATTAGGCCTGCGAAAGTTTGGGCTTGGACTTGCACAAATTAGGCCTTATGAATAATATCTATTTTGCAAGTGACAATCACTTGTGCAAGTCTTGTGAGTGTTCTCTTTTTACCGTCCAGATAAAAATTTTGTGTCGGTCCGTGACAATATGCCTTTTTGTTTGTGTTTTTCCCCTGTTAATTCTTGGTCCACTGGGGAGGCCAGTTTTGTTGTCCAACTGCATTAAGTAGAGTTTTAAAGTATCCCACATCGAAAAACTGTGACCATTTGATGTACTGGTTGGACTCCGACTGCAAGTTTAGGCTTTGGGAGTAAAGATTAAATTGGTAATTATGTGGCTTATTTGTGTTTTTTTGCAAGGCCCGTTGACAATTGTGTTGTCCGGCCTCCACTTCACGAGGAGTTTTGAATTGAGGACATTGACTATAGGCAGTCTCCCAATTAGCAAACACGTTATTGTCCAATTTATTGAAAGTATATTCTCAGAAATGGTTGGGTAGCCTTTAGATTTAAAATTTTAGAATGATAACAAGAATCAAGAATGTGAATCAAACATGGGGAATGAGAACCATTCAGCACTTGCATATATAACATTCTTTCCGAGCCTTTCACATCTTTCCAAACAAGTTATGTTATCTAAATTTTTGCAGAAACAGTTTACAGAAGAGTCGAAAGATGGAAAAACGAGTCTCACGAGAAGGCAGATGCTGGACAAACCAGGACCACCATCAACGCTGCAACAGGACCCGAGCAGTTCTCATCAACATGGCAACAGGAACTCGAAGGCACAACCAACCTCACCACATTACCTCACCCATGCTCGGAACTAGTAGTTTATTCAGCTCCATCCAATATCCCGAACTTCCCCGAAGCTCCTCAAGACCAGCTTCAATCCGATCCCTCCTTTCATTGGCAGTACCCACACAACATTTGCTCACAACAGCTATATAGCAGTGATGATTATGCAACTTATGAGGAAATTATGCAGAATAGCAACACACCTCAGATGCTCACCGAAGCCTCTTCTACGCCCACCAAGGCCGTGCAAGCTAGCTCGCCAAATCAGAAACGAGTGTCCCCTCCAAAGTTCCGATCACAAGGGCTTGGTTCAAGCTCTCTACGAAGCTTGAGAAGTGGCGGGAAATTCATTTTACATAGCGTGCCTTCTTTCCCGCCCCTCAGCCCGTATAGTACGAGCAAGAACAGCAATGGCAATGAAAATTACGACAGAGGAAGTGCCAATGATCAGTGATCGGTTCGCAGATTGCAAGATTTTCGCTCGAAAATGCAGTAGTTGTGTTTGTTTATGGTCTTTTTTATGCATAGCAACTAGCAAGAAGCTATATATACATCTTTTTTATTATGCAGTTTATGGTCAGAAACTATGTAGAACAGTTTGTTACATATACTGTATCTATTTAGTATTGTCCAGTTGTGGAGAACAGATGATTATATGTTGAGACCTTCAAATTTTTGTGGCTAATGGCCACATCTAACAAAATAAAGTTGAATATCCATTTTTTTACACACAATGTGTTTATGCATCTTTTTTGTTTGAAAATGTTTCAATTTAGTCTTCCAACTATTCATTTTGATCCTAATTGGTACTCAATATAATTTTTCCTATAAAATAACATCAGGTTGAATTTTCCCTATAAAAGTAGGGATCAGATTGGATTTGACAAATCCATACAAATCCGCCCATTTATCAATCCGTAATCAAACAAATCTGATTGAAAATCTGAATTTTCATCCTTGTATTATCATAAGATGGCCACATCAACATGAATTTGAGTTTCACCAAGCTCATGCTTTCATAGGAAAAACAATACAAAATTACTTACAAAAGCATTTAGCTTATTATCTATGTTAGACCATTCAATACATCCAATTCAATGGGAGAAAAAAACATATAAAAATATTGAGGAATCAAATCTTGTGTTTTCTTCACAACTCTTGCTATAAAGAGCAAAACAATATATAAACTATAAATTCATTTGTTCTTGAAGTTCCTTACAACAATGCTACAAACATATTTGACCGTAACATAATCTACAAATAAATTAAATCTTGTAGTGTACAACAAACAAACAAACAAACACATGGTACAACACGAAAATCTGAACCAAAATGGCAGTAAATTCTAATTTCCACTCACAGCAGAGTTCTCTGTGAAGGCTAAATTGTGCCTAAATCCATAATTTGTAGCGCTTACGCCATCACCAACACAAATTGTACCGATTCCAAGCACTAAACCCGTATTTTATGGTGCTTACACCATCAACAACACGTAAATTTTACCATTTCCATGATTTACTATGCATGAACAAACAAGAATGCTGATGATGCCAATAATGTAATTACCAGAGCGAGCAGTGAGCTCAAGGGCTTGGATCCGGCATTTGGCAACCACGGGTAGGAATCGGGAGGTGGCATGACGCAGTTATCGCCATTGAAGTAGATTCTTCGAGGGAAAGCCCAACCCTTGTCAAATGTAAAGGTCGAAGCATCTTTTCGGAAAAGTAGCTCTGATTGCACATTTCCAAGAGGACCGGCTTCCATAAGCAAATCGTTGTAGAACTTCACACCCCATAGCATGGCAGTGTCATCTGCAAGCGGGTTAATGCCGAGAATTAGACATAGAGTGAAATTAAATTTTCAGAGTATCAATAAGACCGTAGCAATTGATGAAAGGATAAAATAGTTTGATACCACTAGATTTACTTTTTTTTTTTTTTAGTTTTAGACTCCTAAGTATTGGTTTTCATGGTTTTAGCCCCTAAACTACTCAAGTGTTTTGCTTACCCCTGAAACGCTACCTCCGGTTTCCTAGCGCCACGTCATCATAATGTTCACGTCAGCTGATGAATCGGCACAAAGAATAAACTCGACAATTAATTTTTCATATTTAGTTTATAACCTTTATTTTTTAGTTTTTAACTCAAAAATAAAGATTATAAGCTAAATTTTAAAAAATATCATTCCCAGTTATTTTCTTTTTCTCCGCTGACTCATACACTAACATGGCATATTTGCTGACGTGACAGTAGGAAACTGCCTGTAGCAGGTTTTAGGGGATAAACTATTAACTGGACAAGTTCAGAGGCTAAAACCATGAAAAACACTAATTAGAAGCTAAAACTAAGAAAATGTAAGTCCAGGAGTACCAAACCATAGGCTACGGTTAAGAGGCATTGTCTCTTTCCTGAACACTATTGTTTCCTTGTTCAAGCTTGT
>JAYMSZ010002463.1:0-11973 GCA_036897665.1 Pelargonium citronellum
TCTCACGGGAAAAAATCAAACGAATTTTTTTGAATAATTTTTAATAAAAGATGTACAAAATATTAACATTTGTACTGAACTCATTAGAATATTGAAACTTCTTCATTCCCTACCCTAAACATTTGCATTAATATCATCAAATACATGTGAAAATTATACATGGAAAAATACTTTTCCTAAAAATATAGAATAATAAAATCATAATTTCATTTTGTTATATAAATTTTTGCTAACCGTGACAAAAATTTGTGAGAATTTTTTTGGTCACAAATCACCAATTTTGTGAGTTAAGTGCTAAGATTTTGGTGATGAAACACATTGAAAACATGGGAATCAACAAGAAGATACACTACAAAATTATCATGCAGAAACCATAATGTTTTGTCCATAGAACAATTTTGCAATGTCTCTACATCATTTAGCAGCAACAAACATTGGACTTCAATTTCCTGGTTCCATAATTATTAGATCATACTTGTGTTGTTGCTGAGACTTTTCCTGATGACAATGCAGCCACAGCCTCTCCCACTGTCAAGTATAGATTTTCTGGTTTCATGATCTCTCGATCGCTATCTGCTCGTTGCAATTTCTCCATCACTTCACCAATCGGATTCACCAACACGAGCTGTTTCGTTATATTCGTAAAATCAGTTACTCGTTATGAAAAGTAACGCAAAAATGAAGAGAATACGCGTAATTAGTTTTGCGGTTTACTTGCCTCAATACCCTTCTTTTCCATGGATTTCCTCAAATCTTTGAAGAGTGAGACTCCACTCGTGTCTATGCTCGTCACAGCTGAAATAAAACAAACTTGTTTGTCATTATGCGTTGGAAAGAAGGAGAAAATCTAAGTGCACGTCTTCAAATGCATGGTAGATCAACACATGTCAGTGTAAATTACTAACCCGAAATGTCCAAAACCAAGAACTCAACGCTTGAGTGTTTTTTCAAGCCTTCTTCTGCTTCGCATTCGTCTATCCATCTCAGTATCCTACGAAACAAAAGTCAAACATAAGAAAACAAAGAGGCGAAAAAAGACGGTTGGTATAGTTTAAGATACAAAATTAATTTGAAGAAGTTCATTGATACATGTAATTTAAACACATGTAGCTGAGGTAACGCCCGATCTATCATATGAACTAAACAAACAAAAGGATCTACAGTTTATCAAAGTAACAAACTAACCTTTCATTGAGGTAAGTTGTGTTAGCAAAGTTGATAGGAGCTTCAATGCTCAATATGAGGAAACCTGGGACTCCAACAGCTTCCTTGTAATGGCCAAGGTTTCTAAATATGTCCGTTCCTGGTATGTTTCCCAACATGCTTGTCTTTGGCCTTGTTATTTGCATTAGGACCTTGAAGACTGATATGCCAACCTGATCATCATCAACATTATATATATCAGTATCCATCATCATATACATATACATGAAAAAACTGTCATTTCACAAGTTAGGTGTGAACTTACTGCAATGGCAAGACCTTCTTGGACAGAGATAAAAATGACACCCAAGAAAGCACACAACATGACAATGAAATCGAATTTGTCGATCTTCCAGATGAGATGGGCGGCTGGGAGATCGATGAGCCCAATTACTGCTGTGACTATGATGGCGCCCAGTACAACGTTGGGAGTGTATTGGAACAAAGGCATGAGGAAGAGAAGTGTCACCATTACTGTCACTGACATTACTATGTTGGACACTGCTGTTTTCGCTCCTGCATTGTGATTCACAGCTGATCGAGAGAACGCGCCTAAAACAATAAAAGATCATTAGATCAAGATTCAAGAAAGTCCAACACTTCATTTGTCATCACTTGTGTTAAGAAGAAACCATTAGATCAAGATTCAAGAAACTTAAATCCCTTGTAAAAAAGGAGCGAAAAGGGTTGATTCGTACCGGTTGTAACATAGCAAGAAGTGGAAGATCCAACAATATTCATGAACCCAATAGCAATCATCTCCTTGTTTCCATCCACTTTATAGTCCTTGAGAGCTGCAAAAGTCCTTCCCACAGCAATGCCTTCCTGTTGGACACAACACAGTTTCAATCAAACTCAGCAAATGCCATGAAAGTGTAAACCAAACAGATGATCATATGCAGCAAAAATCCTTACAGTGAGTGAAATGATGCCAGTAACAAGGCCAGTTTTGATGACAAGCCCAAGGTAGCTTCCATGGAAGTGTAGCATGTTCCATGAAGGAGGGTTTAGACCTTGTGGTAACTTACCAATCTACAACATCAACAACCAAATGTTAAATCCTATTCCAATGATTGGAGCTAAGCAACATAATGTGTTCAAGAACTTACGATACTGATGCCATGATGTTGAGCCTTGAATGCAAAGACGAGGAGAGTAGAGACGATGACACAAGCAAGAGGAGCTCCAGCTGATACCCAGAAAAGCTTTGGTCTCTTCATGCTCTGCAATATTTGTCATTGAGGCTCATTAGTCTCTTGAAGTTGAGCAACAAGCCATGAGCAATATGTACAAGTTTTATAAATCAATGACACTCCATATGTGACTAAAGTCTTGGCAACACCTATACCTAGCAAATATGTCAATGGCCCGCGACCCATCACTAATCCGGCCCAATAATACGAAATTAACATGTTTGGATCATATGAAATGGATCTGATTGTTCGAATAGATTATGTGATGGAAAAGGGGAATCGATCCATTTGAGGAACTTGCAAACATCCTAACCGTTTTCTTTGTGAAACCCAAATCCGTGTCTTTGGAGGGATGTGTTGGGGTTAGGTATTTTCGAGTTTCAACCCGACCTGAATTATCATCTCTATCTAGCGGCTCTATATTTTATCTCTCTTAACAAATTTTTAGATCAAGACCCTACATTATTTTAATGAACAAATTGGCAAAAAATAGTTATAAACAAAATTCATGGAGGAAAGGAAATAACTTACAATATGTCTTGTGAATAATAGTACAACTAGGAAGCAAAATCCCATTAAAATTGTTTGCCATGACCACTGCCAAAACACAAGAATACAAGAAAATGTTGTCAGAAATACAGAATTACCCACAATTTGTTACAGTAAATTACTTTACTGTTTGTGGATGTAAAAAAAAATGGGAGATGTTTTATTTTTGTTCTAAAAATACCTCATTTGTATTGTGAAAAACAGAGCTGAGAACAGGGACCAAACCCATTTTCTTGGTGAAATGTACAATTCCAAGGAGAGCTTTGAGCTGTTGGAGAGAGACTATAATGGCAGCGGCACCCACTAAGCCCATTTTAGTAGCTTTTGACTTGTGGTAGAGAGCCTATAAGGGCACCTCCAGCCATGAACCCAATTAGAGTAGCTTTGGACAGAAAGTCTATGATGAAACCAAGCCTGATATTAAGTAGACAAAATACAATATAAAGAACAATTGAGTGTACGAGACTATGAGATTTGAATAGCGTTGTTTACATAGTTACCCACTAGTATCAAAAGATGATAAAGAGCTGAATTCACGGTTGAAAATTTTGTAATACTAAAATGGAAACGTATCACATAATCTAAAATCAGATAAGTAAGATGCGGAAAACAACCTAGATTTAAGTGAATTCACTTTCATTTTACCCAAAAAGTAATAAATTATAAACAAAACTATGGTTATTATTTTCTCAAACGAATTAAAAATGAAAAAATTAATCAATAAAATAATCGAAAGTTCTTCTAAGAAAGTAATACGAAATGAATTTATGATATTTCTCGTATGACTTTTATTTGAATATTTGAGATGAACTAAATGAAAAAAAGAAGAAGTTCTTTTATGGGTCCAAATTGCAATAAATCGAATTTTGGTGTGTAATTCACCCTTTTTACGGATCTAAAATTAAAAATTATACTTTTGTAAAGTTTAGTGTTAATGTATTATTGAATGATTTTACCCAAAACTAGATAAAAATCATTATTTTACTAAAAAAATGACATGTATTAATGAAACATGACCTATAAATTACAATAATGACCAAAATATCCTTCTATTGACAATATCATTTCGTGGTTGTTGTTGTCACCCAACACATAAAAAAATAGATGTAATTTTGCAACGTGTCAGTCTTTATCCAAAATAGTGGTTGTTTGGCAAAACTTCTGCTACTTGCTTTTATATACACTTCTATAGAAGTACCAAACAATGATTTTGTACGTTGCAAGTTATCATTGTAAAATTTGAAAGAGGAGAAACTCCCTCTATTTATGACGTAAGTAAAAAAATTTATTTATTTATATTTCTTCATCATTATATAACTAAAAATAAAAAGTTATTAATTTGGTGAAGTGATATATTTTTAATGAATGTGTAAGTGACTTGTGCATTCGTAAATGTTACCTAACAAGGCCTTAGTTACCTTAAAAATCCAAGAGAAGCTTGGAAGAGACCAGCAAAGAAAGTAGCAGAAAAGGCAAGTTGAAGAAACAAGAGTGGTTCTTTAGTTGGAGACACTGCTTGACTGAGCATTGACCCCAATATAAGAGATGCTATGGAGACTGGTCCCACTGCAAGGTCTCTTGAGCTTCCAAGTACAGCATACACTAGAGGAGGAACAAAACTAGAGTCTACATACAACACACACACAAATTATCAACACAAAATCTTTCAAGAACTTCCAATAAAACACTACATTCAAGTTTCAAGTTGTTACTCACAAAGTCCTACAATGGGTGGCAAATTAGCAAGCTTAGCATAACTAATCCCCTGAAAAAAATAACAAAACAAGATAACAGCACAAATTGGTCAAATGGGTAATCAAGAAAACAATTTCGGTATCACGATAGTTTGGAGAAACTACTAGAACTCGACCCGATTGATTAGAAACTTTAGCAAAATAAAAAATATATTAGTTGTACAGTGCACGGTGATGTGACATCTCATTATTGCCATTTCGTTCACTATTAATCATTGATTGTGCGATGAATTTATTTTTAGTTTATTTTTAATGTCACGTCAGTTTAGCTAATATAAAAGTTATCGATACTTAACTTAATATCCATATTGGCCGCATTTTTAATAATTTAGGGATTATATAGGCAAAAATTTAGCCTAGATACCAAAATGATTGAATATTAAAAATTATGGGACAAATAGTAATCGATAAAAAATGATAAATGTTTGAAAAAACTACCAAGATATGCCATGAACTATCTCAATTCGACCCGTTTTGAATTAATTTTTTGTTAAAATGGTAATTTAACTATAACCCGACCAAAATAATCTATAACGAGCGAACTTTAGTTATTTTTTTATTTGTCATTTTTGTTGACACGTCACTAAAATGTCATAAAGATCGAACTACTATGTATCAAACTGGTCGGGTCCTGATAGTTCAGGCACTATTTTGATAGTTTTCCTAGACCTTTCGATTCTCACCTGAGGAATAGCCAAGCTAGCAATGGTGAGTCCAGATACAATATCAGATTTGAATTGGCTTAAGCTGTAATTAGGACCCCATTGGAGGATAGGGAAGATGTACTGAGCTCCAAGAATCCACTTCTTGGCCGCCGGCTGGCCCTTGAACTGGCGTAGAGGGTCATCGGAGAAGAAGGTCTCCTTGAGCCTGGCCTTGAGCTTCTGGAAGGTGCTCCTCGCCGGAGGCGGCACCACCTGGTGCACCTCCATGCCCATTCCCACAAAATGAGAGTGCATGTTGCTACCACCATTTGGACCTTGATCCATAGTTAGCTCAATTGATCAAGCCAAAAAAACAGAGCAGAAACAGAAGAATGCTCTGTTTTTATGAAGAGCAAAAGCAAAGTGGAGAAGAAACAGAGGTATGATCTGTTTTGATGCAGAGCAGAAGCAGAGGATGCTCTGTTTTTATGCAAGTCCAATCCTATCAAAATCAACCTTGAGAGAGAGAGAGAGTAGAGTAGAGACCACTACAAACAAAAGTGTGTGTATGAGAGAGAGAGAGAGAGAGAGAGAGATGGTTTGTGTTTGTGTTTGAGGCAAGTCTTATCTATGACAAACAATTGAGCAATATGGCTTTGAGCCCACTTGCTTTTTTGGCTCTGATTAGTACAAGAAGCTCACACTCACACACACACACAAAATAAGCACAAGAAGCTTATCATAATGTAATAGTGTTACTTCAGTTTGACTCCATAAGCCTTGACATGAATTTCTAGGATTGGGTTGTGCCTGTTTTTGCATGAAAGAGGATAGGAGGAGAGGTGTAGTAGCAAACCAGATGATTTTGAGCACACTGAGATAGGAATATGCTGGAGAATATTCAATTTGATTTGATCTTCAGGAGATGGAGTGATGGTGATCTTTGTTCCTGCAACAAGCTTTAAATACACTTCAGAGAAAAGAGAGAGAGAGATATGGGGTCTGTGAAGATGAAGGTAGAGATTGTGTTGAGCCGATTGTGTGCAACAGGTCCAAAACAGAGTCCCCACACTTTGAGGGTAGTGACTACTTTTTAGAGTTGAGAATTCATATTTCAGTCAAATTTTTGGGTTCATAATGAATTTTTTTTACATAGATCCGACTCACAAGAATGCAGGTTTATAATTATAGAATTGTCGTAGAAATTGTGTGATTTGCCCAACCTGGTCCATACATCTTCTATGACAAACTCGTGTTATCTAAATTGCTATGTTAATCGGATATTATATATATTCGAGTTCAAATGGTTATCTCTATCACGACTTTGTATTAAATTTGAGGTACTTTCGCTATATCAAGTATGAAAATGTTTGACTTCAACCTTCTATGTGAGAAGAAAGAAAAATATGGAAGAGACAACAAAAAATGTTTCATGATATTTAATGAATGTTTCCATGGAAGGATAAGATAACTTTATGGCACATGTTGGACTTGAGCCAACGAGGAAATGTGGAGCCTCACCAAATTTGGCTAGTTCACACAATACAAAAGACAAGGAGGCTCCTATAAGTCCTATACTTGTATATATTGAACATGTTCAAGTCTCATAATAGAGTTTTCATTTCGTCTATGAATTGACATTGCTACAATTGGATTGCAAAAGTCTCAGTTAGATGTGATGATAAACATAATCTTTGGTCCAATAATGAAGAGTCACATCAGCATAAGAACAAGATTCACGATTCAAAATAGATTGAGATGTCGGAATAGTTTGTTGTAGAGTATAGCCACGCTTTTGGAGCTCCTACCACGGTCATGTTCTAGCTGAACATTTTCACGGGTGTGATCCAAAACCCACGCCCATGAGTTATGTTTCGCAACCTAAGCCCCATGCGGCTTGCCTCAAATATATTTGTACTTTTTCATCCCAACCAATCACAATTGAAAAGACACATTGCCCCCAACTAATCACAGTTGATCAAATCAACTATAAATACTTTAATTTGGCGGTGTCAAAATCGAACATACAATCTCTACACTTTTAAATATTGTTATGCATGTGCTTAATTTTAGCGTTACTCATTACTCTTCACTTCATATGTGTTCTCTTTTGCAACAATTAGGACTGATTTAATATGTTTTAGTCATTGCTCTTCTGCAATTGAAAAGAAATGTTTGATTCGACATTTATCATTGAACATCGTCAAAAACACTTTTTACAATAAATTAGACTGAAATTACACGTCAAAATGAATTTTAAATATAAAAAATAAAAAATACTTCTACGAAATCGTGCTAAACATGATTAACATATAACTATTTGATTGTTACTGATTCATAACCAATATTGGCGCAATTGAAACTTCTTGAACAAGCTAGAAACCACACTAACATCATTTATCCATAAGGTGTTCAAAATTCAAACCAGAAATCATAGCCCATCAAACTTGATAATATAAAGAAGTAGCAATCATAGGGCATAAGTAGTGGACCTTACTATTTTTTGTTGCAATTGTTGTGGTGTGTGTGTTCATGACCTAAAAGTTCACATGAACAAGAAGATTAGCATCAGGAAATATAAATGGGTACTCATTAGTTTTGAAAATAAAAATGGAATCTCAATGTGAATAATATAAATGGGTACTCATTAGTTTTGAAAATAAAAATGGAATCTCAATGTGAGACAAATTAAAAAGTGATGATCAAAAGAAGAAGAAGAAGAATAGATGATGACCTTCAAGTAACTATCAATGCTTTATTTGACCTAATCTTTGGTCACTCACTTAGCTTTCTTTGAGAAATTATGGGCCACCGGCCGGTGAACATTGAGCTCCAACCTCACGTTTGGATTGTGGCCGGTGCACTTTTTTGTGGTTGCGTCCTATGAAATTATAGGTACAACATTGCGAATGCGCAACAACGCGTTTAATAATCGCAATATCGTGTTAGATATGTAAAATACGTATGACACAGGTTTATCGTTCATGTTAAAATAGTTGTCAATATTATTAAATTATTTTTCTTATCTTAAAATGAGTGTCTTGTATTTTATTTTGAAAAAAATATAAAGAGAAGTAATTGGTTGATGTTGAAAATTTATTATTTATTATTATGACCATATGTTATATCAAACTCAAATGATACCAACTTATTGTATAGACATTATTGATAATTCATGAGTACCTAAATATTTAAAAGAAAAAGAGAACGTCCATTTTAAAATTTAGAGACTATGTCGTTAAATCACTAATTTGTCTCTTATCTCTAACATATTTTTATCTCTCCTCTCCTTTCTCACTCACAAATGTACATCAATCGGCAAAAACTATTGTGATTTACGCAAAAGAGTGAAACCAATGAAAAAAGAGCATCAATAATTGCAACTCATAACATGTCACGTCAATTAACTCAATATTTGAACACAATTACTAAATATATCGTACTTGTTATGAACGCACAGTTGATACATAGCTGACTTGTTAACACAAAGTGGTGTAATACATAATATCTATAGAAAGTGAAAACAAAAAGGTGTAAAAACAATATAAAAATAAAAACAGAAACAGAAAACGTGAACGGCAGGATTCGAACCTGCGCGGGCAGAGCCCACATGATTTCTAGTCATGCCCGATAACCACTCCGGCACGTTCACTAGATGTTTACTATTGGTCAAATAAATTAGTTTATCTAAACACTGTGAGCACAAAAATCAAGAAGTTAACCTTAATGTTATGGGAATGGGAGTTTGGGACCATAACAGATTCTGGTTCTGCAATGGTCCTACATAGAATAATAGAATATCTTATATGGAAGTGCAGAATCTTAAGAACCACTATCATCACTTTTCATTGGAAACTATAATTTTATTACAATAGCATTGGATTCGGATCCAACAACAGCTCTTAATTAAGTGAAAAATAGTTGAAGTTCAGGCTTAGTTTGAAATTACGACTATAAAATTTAGATGGTTGATTTACTTTAAACTTGGTTGGAAGAGTTTTGGTGCTCTTAATGTTTTACTCAATTTAGATAAAGATCCTTCAATGTTTAATGTGATTACCAGACATCAAATAAGATATATATTTGTAAAAAACGAGAGAATTTAATTTATATTATTCATAACTAGTGAACCTCAATTTATAGTACAAATAGAATATTAAAGATCTTAGGAATCAACTCAATGTAAATAAAAATAACATTCCTAAAAATGTGTCGATCAATTTTCTATCAACTAATTTTCATCTTCTCTTAACACTTCTCAAGGTTGGAATGTGAAAGATGGCTTAAGTATAAAAAAAAAATCATTGTAGTTATTTAACGTGAAAGTTTTGTTGAACTAACTAGCTAGTTAACAATACTCAATTTTTTGGGAAACATTTATGTCTCCCAAATCCCAATGATACCATGTAAATATATTTGAATTTGATTATTTAAGACGAGTGAAAATCAATTTTTTATACATATAGAATCAATCAAAGAAATATAATAGTTGGCACATTATTAAAGATTGGTTCATTGCATCAATCAATATGCATTGGCAAGATCTTTTGTTTAGGTTCTCAAATTCGGCCTGATTTTTCATTTTGGTAAGCATTCAACACACATTTTGCACCTAATTCCATGATTAGCTAAAATGTTGACTAACCAAACCCACTGTAGCATCTAGAGGAAAAAACAAAGACAGATACACCAACATATCATGATGATGATGTTATAGTTGAATAAACACAATGAAGTTGATTGATATATATATGCTCTAATGACATTTTTTTGTCACCAGTTTATCATTTTATTTTATTTTTTGTAAATTAATAATTATTTTGATAATTTACTACGGCTCAAAAGTCACAAACAAGAATATTTCAAAAAGATGGAGATTGGTATTCGAGTGTCGATCATCACCTTATGTTATATGATGGAATATGAACATTCATTTTATTGATGTGTATGTTCATTGCATCTTTATATATATTTGGTTCCAAAAAGTTGACAGAAATAAACTTTAGCCCATGATTGGAGAATATTTAGGTAAAAACAACATTACCCACCCAAGTTAATGTTGGAGTGGGAGAGATTTAAATGGATCATCACCACCATTTTTGTATATAATGCTGCATGGGCCATGAACACCACTGAATATTAGTTCATGTTCATCATCAAATCATCAATAATGTTCAAACACAGTACATGTATATTCACATGAACTTGTCTCAGTTAATGGTCTCCTGCAAATTTTTGTATAACAACCTTTTATTATAAAGTGAGACATGGGACAGTTGGTATATATTGGAAGATCTAGAGGAAGACTTTCTTTTTATTAGAAAAACAATTTTTTTCATTCTGGTTAAAAGTTTGTCATATGTGTATACATAGAAGTTTTGTACTCATAATTAATAGTTAAAAAGTGAAGAGTAAATAATAATATTCATAGGACTCTCTACTAATAAAAGGATTGCATCTAATGCAACGGTCCAATACAACGTCAAATCGTCTATACAGAAAAACACATATTCGAGCTCTTCACGTGAAACAATATGTCTTCTCCATTTTAGTTTCTTTCCATGATATGAATTTGCTTCAAATGATCATATATGTGTTTGTGTGTGTGTTTTTGTGTACTATTCAAGATATCATTTAGAATTGAAAAAAGAGAAGTCCCCAAATATCGAGCATACCAAAAGTTCAGGCCCATAAATGAACTAAGCAAGTCAAGAGAAATCTCGAGGGACGATTATGCCATAAGTCACTTAAGAGATCAATCATAGGAAAAGGAAACAAATATGTAATTTAGAAGCCTAATTGTGAACTTCAATTATTTTATAATAAATGTTTAACTTTCGATTTTTATGAAAACTAACGATGGGTTAGTTAGTGAGAGTTAAAAATTATACATCCAATGACCAATGTCCTCATAAGCTCATCATGGTTTGAACAAAGCATCGATAATTTTAAGTATCAAATTCTTTAAACAAAAAATCTTAAAGTAGAATCTAATTGCACTTTAAGTGCACATGTAATAGATGATATGATCCTAACTAGTAGGAGTAATATAAAGAATAAAATAATAAAAATACTTATCAAATTATTTTTATTGTATAAATGTGTTTAACAGACAACTATAAGTGTGTATTACGTTCTAACTATATATATCATATTTGTTATATTATTTTCTATTGTATAAAACGTTGTTCGGAGACTTTGTTTTACAGGTTCTTAATATACCACGGCTCGAATGCATGTTGTTCTCATGCAACAATATTAACCAACAAAGAAATTAAAACTAGAGACCAAAGAAAACCCAAAAAATATGTATGTGCGATAATACCAAATTAATAGAGCACCATATATATACGTGTCGTAAAGTACTAGCTAGTGTTATGTTCCTGACCAAAACCTTGATTCTTGATTGACATCTACTTGCATGTTTGATGAACAATATGCTTGATAACCAAGAATCTACATACTTTTGTTGAAAAAGAGGATTAAAGTTGGCTGTATTTTTGTGAAGATAACGATCAAACCCAAATTTTGTTGGTCCATAAAGAAGATGTGAGATCGATGGAGAAGCTAGAGGAGAAGGTTTTTTGGAAATTGTGAAAAGTGGAAACACTTTGAGAGGTCAAAGACAAG
>JAYMSZ010002464.1:0-11973 GCA_036897665.1 Pelargonium citronellum
AATGGCTTGAAAGCTAGGGTTTCGGATCTGTGAGTTGAGGTTGAAGAGAAATGGGATTCGAAACATGGCGGGAAAATGTTGGCTACACCTGCAAGTGTAATATTTTTGCAGTTTGTTTGGGTGTTATGGAGCCCCGAATCGTGGAGGCGATGACAATCCGAAGGCTCTCAGTCGGATTGAGGCACGAGGCTGGGGCTAGCTAATTATTGAATTTAATACCAAAGAGGTGGTGATTGCTTTGTAGATTGGAGATGACAATAATTTTAGTAACTTCAATTTGATTGTATAGGACATTTTATTTATATCTATTAGTCAATCTGTGAAACAGACCGCTCATTTTTTAGTTAGGTCATTTGTTTCTATGACAGTCACTATAGGTTGGCTGGGTTTGCAACTCCTATTAAAGTTTTTTCTTTGTTAACGTCGGAGATAATTATTGATTAATGATAGAAAGTTACTTTCGATAAAAAAAAATATCAGAGACTTTGTTACAATCTTGTGTCTCGCACGCGTACGTGTACCTTACCAAGATCTCGCCACGTCATATCCCGGGTCCACGTCATTGACCGTCTTCTTGAAGGTGACTGTTGGGTATTTCCAACAACTCTCTCTTTTAGTTGGGCTTTATCTCCTTCCTTTTCTTCTGGTTGAATTGGCGGTGACGTAAGGGTTAGGGTTAGGGTTAGGGTTTTGTCCGTGAAATCAAATGTTTCTCAGGCTGATGGAGATGGTGGTGGTGGTGGTGTTGCTTGTATTTGCAAGCGTTGAGAGGTTACCGTTACAATGCAGAAATGGGATCTTTCCACAGAAGCAAGAAGACAATAAAAATGCAGTTATGGCTCTTTTCAAGGTAAACGCAAAACAACAATATTGCTTTTTCAAGTTTGCATCTTTACATATAGTGAGACAGCTAATGGATTCCATATTTGTCTGTTTTCTATGTATTTGTGTGTAATTTGCTGTCAATTTCAATTAGTGAATACAATAACTTTACTCGATCGTTGGCCGCAGGATTCCGGAAACGTTTATTGATTTTAGGCCTGTTCATTTCACCAGGATATGTTCTCGCGGCAAATTTGTAATGAATCTAAAATTTTGTGATTGTTCTGTTAACTTTGTTTTCAATTCCTTACTTTAGTGTAAGTTAGTGTTGCTATACTGTGGAGTGTGTTATTCAGTTGATATGAACATGTGGACAATTTGCTACGAAGATATCCGAGAAATCTCTAATACTCGCTCTGTCCCATAATGAGTATATTGTTTTTCTAAAAAATATCACAAAATGATTGTTTTCTTTTCTTTTTAGGATGTTAGTTATACGATAATATTCTTACAATAAGTTAGTTAGATTCAAGTTAGATTCACTTGACTTTGTTACAACAAATGCACACATGCGGTTACATGGGAAAATGCCTAAACACTAACTCATTTCTTCTTAATATTTTCCAAAAAATGGAATATGATAGCTCATTTTGGGACGGGACGGAGGGAGTAAGGTTTATTAAATTTTCAAACATTTACTGAATAAGCACCTGTGCAGATTCTACTTCTAGGGAGCCTGACATCACGAATGGAATTGCCTCGGTTATGTACTTCAGGCGTATTGAAGCATTTGAGTTTGAGGAAGAAAGAAGGATCGGCTCTTGCTCTGCAGATTCAGAAAATGAAAGTGGTTTTAGCATGAGTAATTGTGATTGGTAAGCACGCGATTTTTTTTTCCTTTCTAAATATGCTGCAGTTTATATTAGTTTCCAGGGAAAAACGATATATTTATGTTGTGACATATTCGAATAACCAAACAACATAGCAATTAAAAAAAATTAACAAGATGTGCTAGCTCTCTTATCTTTATTGCATATGATCATTAGCTGATTATCCAGATAATGCTTTTGCTTAATTTTGAAGAGGTCTAGTTTGATCATTCTTGACTTTGGAAATACTCTCACATTTTAATAAAACCATTAAAGGATGACTGAGGGATGTCAAAGAAATGAGACTTGTGATGTCAAATTATTAATCTCGGAGAGTTTTGGAATGCATAGGAGCATATTTTTTTTTTTAATTAGCTGATTTGAGCTCTTGCATAGACTTTATAAATATTCTCTTTTCATTTGAGCTTAGCTTGACAAATTTTCAAGCTGTTATCGTTTAGCAACGGTGAAGGACAACTGGACTCCAATGTAACTGGTATCATTTCTACAATGAGTGGATGGATAAATGAGTTAGAAGTCTAAGTTGTGCGGTTCACTACTAAGTTTGCTGAAATTATTTAATATGATAATGCCGGTATATAGTATACATACAGGTTTCAGTATGAGCTCAATTTTCCAGTAACCAGTTTGACAATAAAAACTGTTCTGCATGGACTCAGGCCTATGTCTCATTGTGGTTGTGCTTTTCATATTCGTCTATTTGCCAAATGTTAGACTTCAAGGATAGCCAGGATATCAAAGATCTCCAATATTTATTTTTCAGCTTAGCTTACAAGTAAACACATTCTCTACTTCCCATATAAAATTGTATACGTTTTGAATAGCATTTTTGTTTAACACATTTCATTCCTTATGCCTACTTTAATTCAACAAAGTCAAATGAGTTTAGGTTCCAAGAACTCTAGATCAGCCTAGCATGAGTGTGCATTTGATCAGTGTTCCTATAGACTGTAATTGAGATTTTTTATACTGGCCAGAAGAGACTATTTTGGCTTGGGAAGCAAATGGTTCATGCATAAGGCCCATCAGAATATTTGCGATCACTTTCTGGTTAATGCAAATGAAAAAAAAAAAAATCATCATTGAATAGAGAGTACTGGGATATGGTAGTGAAATTGATTCTTAAATTTATGGTTCTCTACATAATTTGAATTATTAAGGATAAAAAAACAAAGAATAGATAGAAATGCATTAATTGTGTCATTAATACTACCCATGTAATGTTGTGAACATGGAAAACACACAATTCAGTCAACTCTAATTCATTTTGTCTTGCACTCTGCATTGGCTTATTAAAGAAAAGAATTATTTCTGAGAGAAATTCTGTAATTTCAAATGAGACTTATCCCTTTATTAGTGACTATACTCAATGAATTTTTTTCCGTTGGACTGTAAAGGCTCCATACAAAAGTAAGATGCCTTTACCCCCTATTAGATACCGGGTTCCGTTTTAAAGCTTTCCATTAGGTAAATAATCCATTTCTTCTTTCCTACCATCTCTGTTTTGCCTGTCATTTCCTTTCCCTCTTTTCCATGTTTGAAGAGTCTGCCGTATATTTTTCCTATTAGTTTTATTTTATTTTTTCAATTGTTGCAATTGTGTATTTTTCCCATATTCAAAACCAAACAATGCTCAACATTTCACCAGATATGGAAGTGCAACATGCCCCATTTAAAGCATTCCTTGACTTCTGCCTACTTTTGTTGTGGTAAATCAAATTTTGCTGTTTAAATTCATTTTCTTTCTCTACTCAGATTTTCTTTGCGATCTCCTCCTACAGTTCTCCTTTGGTCTCCTGAGTTTTGTTTCCGACCAATTCTCCTTCACTTCCAATATCCTCTTCTCTTCTAAAATCATGACTTGAAGAAATCTTGTGCTACTTTATCTATCTGCAGTCAGATATTGAGATTGAGGAAATGTGTGTGTGAGATTCTCTCTTTCTTTCCTCTTTTTTATGGAGGATCTGCCAAATTGCTTAACACCTCTCTCCTCATCTTCGTCTTCATCAGAGCCGGATCCTTTTTCAACTATTTCAGACCTCTGGCGGATGGCTGAGCAGAGAGTGCACGAAATATTGTGCACTGTTCGCCCTAATGTAGTATCTGACAACCGGAGAAATGAGATTATTAATTATGTTCAGAAGCTTTTTAGGTTTTGTGGGACTGAGGTAAACATGTCCTGCCATGTTTTTCTTGATTTTATGTTAGTGTACATGTTGAAAATTATTCCTGTTTTTTGTTTGTCCCCATTTCATATAGTTCACCCATCCTTTTATTCTTCCTGCCTCCACACGCACAACAGATAGGCTAATTTCTGATAGTGCTTTCAGTAGTTTGGCAGTTGCTACTTGGTATGATTTTCTGAAGCTTGTTGTTTGTGAAAGTTTAAGTTCCCTTTTTTTTCCTCCTAGCAACAAAACTAGTTTGTGACCTAGGTACCTTGAGAAAAAGATTGTATGGTGATGCCCATCTTTCCTTCCTTTTATTTGATGGATGTGCAAGTAGGTCTACTAAAGAAAGCATATTTATCTTTGAATGTATTTGATTTTCTATTAAGTGAAATGTAGAGGGATATTTTGTTGTTGTGCTTTGCTGCTAAAAACAAGCAACTGAAATCACTATTCTTTTATCATTTTGAAGTTTTGGTTTACTATTAAATCTATCACTAGTAGTTTTATTCCAGTTGCTTTTCTCCTCTAAAATTCACACCAACGCATTTTTTATTATTATTTTTATTTTTACATCGCTTTTTTTATGTGCTTCTGTTGATAGTTAATTTTTGGTGGTTTCTTATCACCTCAGAAGTTAGAACTTTCGTACCTAAAATTAAAATGCTAGTAGTAGTAGTAGGGATTGAAGACGCTGACTTTCATTTTTCAACATGGTCTCATGTTATAGCATGCAAAAGAATTTTGTTCTTTTAGGTCTGAAAACCGTGCTTTGTCTGCATAAGGAAAACAAGTTGCTTAAAACGACAAATATATGGTGATATTATAGGGCGCTTCAGATACAAACATAAGATTCTGATGTTTCCCATACGTTATAACCGTTGTGTGTGCACACGTGTGAGCACCATTTTATCTTCTAGTATAACTTAATGGAAGCTCTGAATTGTCAGAGGGTATTAATGTGTCATAAAGAAAAATAAATAAAGGACCGAATCTGTATTGACGGAAAAGACAGAATGTGGCCATAGAGAGGTTTTATATGGAATGAGGAACAGAAATTAAGCAGCCATGGTAAGTCTTGTTTGATAGAGAGCAAATCTGTGTGTGGAACAAGTACAGAGTCTTTTCATGCTTCAACTCAGATTTTTGGTCATTTGTGTTGGATTGTGAGCGTCATACCAAAAGTAAAATGTTAGGGTTTTCTGTGTCCATATTCAAGACAGTGTCTGTTCTGGCGTTTCTTTGCGGCATGCTTATGGCTACCCTCATTTTGCTGTTTAAAAGTTACAGAACTGTACTGTGTGGAGTTCTTTAGCCTTTGCAAACATCAGAGTATCTGTATCTTACGAACTCTTTATGTTAAAGTAGCTTGATATTTTGTTCTTCCATAAAAGTTCAACCTCGTAGACATTTATTTTAAGAATCTGATAGTCACTCACTCCCCTTGGATGCACTTTTCTGATTTTCCTTAAACACAAATAATTGCAATCAATAGCTTTTCCGGGAAGGATTAATTATCCATTTCAACGTGTATATATGGCATTAAATTTTTTAACTTATATTAATATGAAGTTATTTTGCTTATACATGCTATTTTTACAGGTCTTTCCATTTGGCTCAGTTCCGCTTAAAACCTATCTTCCTGATGGAGATATTGATTTGACTGCCCTCTGCTATCCGAATGCGGAGGAAGATTTGGCTTCTAATATTTGCTGTATCCTCAAAGCTGAAGAGCACAATGCTGAGTACCAAGTAAAGGATGTTCAATATATTCATGCACAGGTTTGCTTTCCATGCATCAATTGTTTTATATTCATGCGATGATTTCTAGTTGAATTGAATTAATATTCTAGTAAACTTGCACCAGATATGTACCTTCCATCAAATCTTTAGAATCATCCTAGTTTTATTTTGTTTGAGTTTCTTCTGCTATGAATCTGCGTGGCTTAATTTTTTTTTTACATGAAAATATCAAAATACTGCAAAGTCTTATTTGTTCTTGCTCCATCCTCCTATCTCTTAAACTGATCGAGAACGTGTAACCTTTAATTTGGGCGGTTGATGAAAATCATTATGTTCAAAACAAAAGTACTACTTTCAGTCTCTTTTGGGAATAACTAGATCAACTCATAAACTGCGGTAAGCTAGACATTGGTGATACCTTTTTAGGTAGTCACAAAAGTGTTGACCTTTTATTTCTGTCCAAAACAAGTACAAATAAGTGTATGTGCTTTCTTGCTATGCTAGTTGTCTGTAGTTACTATTTTCTTGATTAATTATCTGCAATGGTTCTCAGTATGCACACACAAATTTTAGCCTAAATAAGAACATAAATTCATCCTTTTAAAATTTACACACAAATTATAGATCTTGTGTTATATTGATACTGTACCGTTACTGTGTTTAGTTTTAGAAAGATTGTTGTTTAGGGACTGCATTGGTGATCAGTCTTACATCAAAGGCCATCACTGTAGTAAGTTATTTTTCTTTACTGTTTCTCTACAAAGAAATTGTCGCAGTTGTTGCGAGTTGCCACTCTGTCAGCATCACCATCACTGTCAGCATTCTTGTTAACCTCTTGTCCGTTCTCATTGGTCATTCCACTCAATCACCATACTTGAGTATTTCCTCTAAAAGCTAAAGCTGATTGAGAAGGGTGTAATTCGTTACTGAGATATTACTCCAGTCAGGCTTGGGGCTTTTGCTCCACTTCTTTGTTCTCTGAGTAAGCCAAAGCCAGACATGCTGACAATTTCTATTAATGGGGGTGGCATGGTTGTTTTAGCTCAAGATCTCCTGCTCAGATTAGTGATTTTGAGCTTACAAGTATGCCATAATAGTTCTGTCATTTCAAATTCTTAAGCATATACATATTCATTGCTAAGATGCTATAGACATCAATGACAAGGGATGGGCTCTAACTTCCAATACATTGTTAAAACAGTTCTGTTAGGTTCCGTTTGGAGAATTGGATTTGATTTGAAATTCGGAATTTTGAAAACTAGTATTTCAAATGACAAGGTAAGAGTTGTCATTTGAAATCCTATGTTTTAGGCATGTTTTGAATATTCTAAAAGGCTATCAAAGCACTTGATTTGTCTTTTTATTTTTATTTTTTTTTAAAATTAAAGTTGAGCTACACAACAGGGGTAGCTCTCCCCTTTAACCCAAAACCCTACCCCACCCGACGCAATGGGATTTGAACCCACGACCTCCTATACGGAGATGTGTGTCTTGACCATTGCGCCATCCCCTAGGGGGCACTTGATTTGTCTTAGATCCATCATTTTAAATAATTCCCAAACACAACAGTAGAGTATATAATTAATATCAGGCCTTCAACTGTCAACTTTACCTTTGAGTTTAGTTGGTCCTCTACATGGTATCAAAGTCTGGTTGACCTAAAAGTCATAAGTTCGAGCCTTGTTTCCATCCTAAATAAATCATATTGAATTCCAGCACAAGGTAAGAAGAAGAAGAAACCCTGTGCATGGGCCATGAGCAAAGTGATGGGCTTACATGTGAGGGGGCGTGTTAGAATATATATTATATAATTATAATTATTATTTGGCCTTCAATCATCAGCTTGAACTTTTAGTTGAGTTGGTCCTCTACAAATACCTATGACAACACTTTATGCGTTTGTACTTTAGAACCCATACTTCAGGCTATATCAATGATAACTTGTGGATGCTAGAATGAGTTACCATAAAAGAGGATGGAAAGCTGTTCATGTTTATCATAAATGTAATTTCTGCGAAGTATCTATTTGGTGAACAAGAATCATTTTTCTTTTGGAGGGCTCAAAATAAAAGGTTTCATTACGATTACTTGAGTAGTGTTTTTTAGCATTTGATTATTTTTGCCATGTTCTAGCAAACTATAAGGTCAAAAGGCTATTTTAAATATGTATTAATAATTTTAGATTTTATATAATATGGCACTGCTCTTTCTATGACATTACATAATTTGGTTTCTTTGTTCTTCTCATGTTTGATGGTTGATAGGTGAAGGTAGTGAAGTGTCGTATCCTAGGCATACCTGTAGATATCTCCTTTAATCAGGTTGCTGGGCTCTGTGCATTATCCTTTTTAGAGCAGGTAAATCCTATATCTACACTTGAGATCCATACTTTTCTAATACATAAAAATGAACTTCGACACTTAATTGCATTTTTATGTTTATTGGTAAAATCCTATATTGATCTACACTAATGATTCACTTCCTTGTAATAATACATTTTCATGATGTTCAGCCTTTTTAATAAATTTGGTTCTTGCTCTCAGCTTCTCTGCGATGTTCTATAGGGGATTTGGGATCCCCTATGACAGCATTCATTGTATTCTATAGGGGATTTGGAATCCTCATGTTAATTTTCATTTTTATCTCTTTAAATTTTTTTGTGGTGCATTGAGAGAAACCTGTGTAATTGTCCCATCCCAACTATTAAGTAATAAATGCTGTCATTTTTTTTCTTTGTTAATTACTTCAATTTTGATATTTTTCAGCTTTTGTCTGTTTTTTTCAATTACTTGGCTCATTAATTAAGAGAAGTTACAGAACCATTTTTCTTTTCCTTGTTTCTTACTCGTTTATGTTTTTCCTCCAACTTCTGTTCAGCAACAACTAGTTATGAATTTTATTGTGACATTGTATTCTATATATAACTTTTTTGCTGATGCTTACTTCTCAGGTTGACCTGCTTGTTGGAAACAACCATCTTTTCAAACGCAGTATTATCTTGATTAAATCCTGGTGTTATTATGAGAGTCGAATTCTTGGAGCACACCATGGCTTGATTTCAACATATGCATTAGAAATGCTGGTCTTATATATTTTCAATCTCTTTCATTCGTCACTTTCAGGTCCACTGGAGGTGGGTGCTTCAAAATTGCTTTGTTCCTACTTTTGATCTGCAAAAGATGCAACTAACTTTGATCTTCATCTTGCAGGTGTTGCATAAATTTTTGGAGTATTATAGTGTATTTGATTGGGACAATTATTGTGTCACTATAAATGGTCCAGTTGCTATATCTTCTCTTCCAGGAAACCTGGGTAAGTAGAATTTACTTGTGTTGCATGCGTTACTTGATTGTCTCATTCATTCACTTGAAATCCTCAACGGCTCTACATGTGTGCTTGTTTCATCAGAGACACTGGAATATGATGGCAATAACCTTCTATTCACCAAGGACCTTATGGGATACTGGAGACATTTATATTCAGTTCCAACTGTGTGGGGAAATGAATTTCCCATTAAGCATCTCAACATACTGGATCCTCTAAATGACAACAACAATTTAGGGCGAAGTGTCAGCAGAGGTATTTAACCGAGCAACTTTATAATCTCAAACTTCCCTTTACCTCTTTCTGTTGCAACTTATCATCAGTAGATTGAACATGGAAACATTTTACACACATTACGTATATAGTTGTTTGTCTTACATGATAATGATTATGATGTTTATAGCTTATTCACACAAATTTCTTACCAAATTGGCAGTGAATATATGTATTTAAAATGAAAAGTGGAGTTCATTCTTTTGATTGTTGGAGGGTGTGTGTAGGATTATTTATTTATTTATTTACTCAATTAGTTGGTAACACTACTGTGTTCTGTTCCAGGCAATTTTCATAGGATAAGATGCGCCTTTTCCTATGGGGCGATGCAGCTGAAACAAATCCTAACACTACCAGGTGAAACCTTGGGTGACGGACTGGAGAATTTTTTCACAAACACTCTTGACAGAAATGGGAGGGGCCAGAGACCAGATATTATGTTTCCTGTTCCAGCTTTTGGTTGCGGAAGAACCCATGTTGCAGACCTCAACAGTGAATGTGAGAGTCACCAAAATAGTATGCTGTATGGCCAGTGGTATCGCAACTATACCTCAGAGATTACTATGCTAGCAAGCCCTCTAACACCTTGGCAGATCCAAAATTGGAATCCATTGGTTTTCGGGGAATGGATGGCGCTCCACAGATGGAACTCTTTACCTCAATGGAACCCTGACTCGTTTGGCCCGTTCGCACCATTTTACCTTCAAAATGCTCCTCATCTAAGCGGTGTTAATTTAGCTGAGGTTAGGAGGTCAAGGGGAACGGGTACATATATCCCTCGCAGGGTATAGACTTCTGAATCTTCTTGTTTGTCTATTAATTTAAGTCAAGTTCTACTACTTACTGCATTGTATAACAATATCATGACTGTACGTGCTGTCTCAGACTGATGATGCTGGGCCATCACGCCCCGGTTCTTACTATAGAGGAGGGGTGCCACCACGGTTGAGGCCTAGGTATCATGAAACCACTGCTAGGAATCATGAAACCACAACCCGATTGTCACCTGTACGAACTCAAAGTAGTGGCCTTGTGAATGTTGACACACAGACAGATGAGCTTGAAAACCGCAGCAGCATTCTTGATGTTTCATTGGAAGCGTTGTCACTTAAAGAAACAAACACAACGCAAAACCAATCAGGAGTCGAGTCACAGACCGAGGGTTCCTCTGCTGGGCTAGAAGTTGGAACTTCTCAGTGTTCACCTCCGCCAGTAGTGACCCAGCTGAGGGAGGCTAATGATGCAAGCACATCATCTTCCCTTCACGGTGCCCTCTCTGTGAAAGTAGAGAAGCAAGATGATCCACAGGTACGACACCTCTGATACATGACAGATTTGTACAATATTTGAGTAACTACCTGAACATTATTTGTTGGTTTATGTAAGTTAACTATCTGTTTCTCTGCAGGGTTCCTGTTCAGCCTCCGAAACTGGAAAATGAAGGTATCAAAAGAGGAGAGGCCGGAGGCAATGGATGGAACAAATGAATGCACTTGGCTAGGGCTGATATTGCTGATTGCAGCCCCTGAAAACAATTTTCTGATTCCTTTTCAATCTGATACTTTCTGAAGTTTATTTGGTTCACTGAGAATATTGTTAGACATTTGGTTGAGTTTGTGGGTTCTTTGTGCTTGTGCACAACGCCAAATTCAGGAGGGGAAGATCCTAATCCTACAACCAGTAACCAATAGCATGTTTACTTGATTATGCTAGATGAATAGTGACATTTTCATAATTTTCTAGTAAACTTTGGCCTTTTGACAATGACAGTTTGTTCATTTTTATACTTGGGTCAGACTAAACATTAGAAGGGAACATAAAATAGGGAATTATTGTGCTGTGCTGTTCATGGCTATAGATGGATATGGAGTTTTATACTGATTTTGGAATTGGATAGAGTTCAATTACCAAAATAGATTTGAATGAGCCATTAGTAAAGAAAAAATAATGGGGTCCCATTGAATTTACTTTAATACATCAAATCAATATTATCCATGTGATGTCCACCTGTTATTGCATAAAAAACGTTTTAGAAGTAGACGGCACACTACTTCATTGCAATATGTTTAGGTTACTGTTTTTACCTAACTAATGTTCAAGTTTCTTACCACTAATTTACTAAATTTATGGATAATTTTTGTAAGAATATGGATAAATATGTTGAATTTCTTTAGCATTTTTCAAAATGTTAATTCTATAGTAATTGTTATTATTTGAGACATTTATATTTTTCATATATGAATTTTCACCAAATATATAAATAGACCAACTTTATCAAACTTTGTACAAATAAATGCATGAACTATTAATTTTGTATAAATAAGTGATTAACACTAACGGTGTTAAAAATTTCCGTTAGTTTATGCTTATGTGAAAATGATGAGATAAAGTGTTAAAAAATTAATTAATAATTTTAACTTAAATAAAGAGTAATGTTGTGTAGTAGGGTCGACCCAAACCGACCTGAGCGGAAATAAATGACCGAAGGATCGGATCAAAAAGTATTTGAATCTTAGTTAAGACTAAAACAATCCGGAATGGTCAAATTAAATAATATATATATATGTATATATATTGGAGAAAATTAATTAAATAAATTATGAAGAGAACAAATTAAATATTAATTCGAATTGACGAGAATTTAAGTGAATAATTATGAAATACTTACATTGGAAAAAATTATTTTAAAAACTAAAAATTATATATTTTAATGTGATTAATATATAAAAAAAAACATTAAGAACGAACTTATT
>JAYMSZ010002465.1:0-11973 GCA_036897665.1 Pelargonium citronellum
TTGGGAACCATCATTTGATTTGAAATGCTGGATTTGAGCCAAATGAAGTGTTTGAGAACTTCAAGAATTTGGATTTGGATTTGAGTGAAATCCAATGACATTCAAAACATGCATAGAACATGAGATTTCAAATGACAGCTCATACCTTATCATTTTAAAATTTTATATTTTTCCAAACATTATATTTGTATTTGAAATACAACATTACAAATCCAAAATTTCAAATGACGAATTTCAAATCAAATACATATTTCCAAACGCAACCTTATTGGTATTCATTGATGAGAAAATTAGTTGGCGAGACCATAACATCCATTTGTTAACTATTTTTAAACTGCATATGACATCAATTTTTTGTTGTTGCGTATAGTTTGTGTTGTACAAGGTGAAATATATATAGAACCCTATTAAAGACTGTACCTTAAGTTTATTAAACGATGGTTGTTTCGGCTTTGCTCACTCCGGCGATGGCGACACACGAACAACCACATCACTCTGGCGATGGATGTCTCGGCTCTGCTCCGGTGGCGACGGCTTGCGGATCCTCTTCTTCTCCGGCAACACGGCGTGCTCATGCCACAATGATGAACCAAAAATTGAGAAATTGGATTGTTGTGTTGTTGATTGTTGTTCTTCAGTAGATAATTTAGGAAGAAAAAAAGAATTGAACCAAAAATTTTCAGTTTCGAGCAAAAAGAAATTAATATGAGCCGGATTCTGCAAATTGGTACCGAAAACTTCAAGTCTTTGAAGCTTCCGACACCGGAATCTTAGTTGTTCTTGCATATACGATAGAGAAGGGTAGTTTAGGAAATTAAAAAAAATAAAAGAGCACATGTTTTGCGTGTGATGAGAGATATGAGATTTCCATTCAACTTATTTGACGAAACAATAAAGTTTATAGGAATTATGTGTCAAACATGAAAGTTCTAAGAATATATGCGATGTAAGTATATAGGAGTTAATTGTAATTAACCTAAATAATTATGTAAGTGGTTGTTATAAAAAAAATAGAGAAATTTTTGTCAATTTTATATTGTGGATTTTGAAAGGGTATAACCGTCATGATAGTAATTTATTGAGTAGGAAGAGATAGAGATTTGAGAAGCACACGTGTCCATGAAAAAAGTATTGCATTTTTTTGTATTTTTCTAACGTTGGAGTTGAACACTTGGACATCCACTTTACTTGCAGGAACAGTAACTGGCTTTTGCTTACGTCACGTATTTCAAGATTTGGAACGGATGAGATTTTATTTTATTTTTTCAAAGAATATGATCACTTCAATATAAATTCAAAGCATTAGACACTGAATACTATATCAGCTATTGATTTTAAATAGTATATTATAATTTGAGATTTAAAAAGAATTAGTTAAAATTAACTTTTCAACAATAGAACAGTCGTACAATAAAAAAAATTGTATTTTTTTTAATTTTTCTTAGCATCTATAAGAGCATACATATTAGATGGACTCAACTTGAGTCCCTCAATGTCACACATCTAATTTTTCTCTGTGCCACATCAGGAAGAGACCATATACAAAAACTCACTCTATTGTTGGGACTTGATTTCAATTCTTATTTGGAACCCACACTTATTATTAAATATAAACAAATTACATATGGCATTCTATTATTGGATAAAAAAAAATCAAAACCCCATAAGGGCCAGCTCTTCACAGAGGGACCAGCCCTAAAATTGAGTCTCCTCCAATGCAGGTTTGGGTTTTGGGACTCTGACATTTACATGCTCTAAGGGTTCCCTATGTGCAAAAACTAGATTACAAAAACAATTTAAATTATTAATATTTTTATAAGCTACAATAATTTGAATTACTCTTAATCTTAACCGGCTAAAAAGAACAAGTCCTTTTTTTTTAACTCTCTAAAATAACAAGTCTCATAAACTAATGTTTAAAATTCATTATTTTTCGTTTGATCCCACGGGTTTGTATCTATTGGAAAACAACTGATTGTACTAATGTACAAAATAACCTTGACAAAAGCTCTAGAGTTTTGTTTGTTTTGACGGCTAAAATTTTCATTAAGTCACTACAATCCGCGTTAGAAAATAGATATGGGTGTACGTGTAGCCAAAAGATTGGTGTTCAACAATTTCTCGGGAGGAGGAAGACGATGGCCTTGCGACAAATCAAAGGACATAACCTTAGTGGAGGGTAGTCGTAGGTTCTTGAGAATATAACACTTCACCAAAATATATAATACCACTAAAAATAAGTAAGATACGCTCCTTTTTATTGGTTACTTGACACTTTACCAAACCAATAAGAATATAACACTTGGATTTAAAATTTTTATTGGTTACTTGACACTTCGCCAAACCAATGAGAAGATAACACTTTACAATTTAACACTTATAGTCGTAAGACACGCTCCTTTTTATTAGTTACTTGACACTTCACCAAACCAATGAGAAAATAACACCTAACAATTTAACACTTATAGCAGTCCCAATAAATGTTTGGGCACAGAGCGCCCACCCGAATCCATATCATTTGCGTCTTTTTTGAGTCTCATCCAATAACTTTTTCGATGAATCTTTATATAAAAACTCAGAAGTTCATATACTTTATGCTACATCTCACACCTAAAAAATTTCAATCTAAATCTCTTCCAATTATCACATGAACATATAATTGTAATAGAAAGTTATTAACTTCAATGGATATAGTATAAACTTTGAAAGCAAAAAAAAAAAAAAAAAAAAAAAAAAAAAAAAAAAGAAGAAGAAAAAACTTAAATAACTATCATTCCCTTCAAAATAATCCAAAAATCAATATTTGCAAACTAAAATGAATTAATGCATGAGCACAATAATTTGATCACCAAATTTAAAACATCCATTGCCTTATTTAATTTGCCTAAACATGCGATAAATAAAACTAAATAAACCTACCAATCCGAATCTGTTCGATAATATACACGTGAATCATGTTACATAATTCAGCGAAGAAACCGATTTTCTTAATCGATATTTATGAGAAATAAAGACAACAATACAATACAAATCAATCAAATGCGAAAATATTCTTCTGTTAAACTTAACCCTTGAAACCTGAAGTAAATTGATTTCTGAAATCCTAGCATAATACAATTCAGTCTATCGATCTAAGCGTAACTTCAGTAGTGAAGATTTCAGAACTTCAAACAAGGAAATAGGATGATGATTTGATTTGGAGTTCTGAAGACAAGAGGGTACAAAGAATACTTCTAGCCAAACTTGTTTGACGGGAAAGCAACTACGTAACCAAGCGGAAAACTATATAATGAGACATGTAGTACAGAGCTATTTGTACCCGAGGCTCAAGCGTTTAATTGGAAAAGAACAGTTTTCAACGAGGCAAACACTCATATCTATTAAGCAAAATCCACTCAGAACTCAACGTGGAATAAGTAACATTTTAGAAAGAAACCAGGTGCTGGTGAAAGTAAGCGGCACATTACTGCTTTTTTTCCCGTGCCACCTTAACTAAGCTTATCAGACTATTTCCAAGGAAGTATGAGATCAACAGGAGAGCAAATTAGCTGTTGCTAGAGCAAGAAAATGAGGGTGAGCCTAAGCGCAACCGTAAGGTTGCAACCTTGTGACCCTAAGGTGACGAGTTCATGTCAAGGAAACTGCCTCTCTGTAAAGCAGGGATAAGACTCGGTACAAAAATGACTCTTCTAAGACCTCAAAATAGTGAGAGTCTCTTGCAATGGGCTGATCTATTACAGAACTAGACAATAATGGGCAGAATATTGACTATGCGTATGCATTGACTGTTGGAACTTCGAAGATCAATTTTGACATGAAACAAAATTTTCTGATAACAGATTCGCCAATGAACAGGTACGTAATTATTTAAGTCACTCACACAGCCACTAATAGAAGAAACGAGAGTAACAAGTTTTCCTCCCTTTTCGCTAGGCCTCGAATTTCCTACAGATCCCTCATGTATGTCGCAAAAGGATACATCAGCTGATGCATATGTCCCATTATATGTATCAAGCATGAGTTTGGTACAGTTTAGGAAATGTTTGGATTAAAATTTTCGAATGGGAATGAGAACCAGATCAGAATGGAAATGAGATTTCCATTCCAAAGACATTTTCATGACCAAAAAATTAAAATCCATTCTCATTCTCATTCTCATTCTTGATTTCCATTCCTGAACAAAATATATAATCAAAACGCTATGCGGCCAATCCACAAGAACAGCACTTGAATAGATTTGAGTAGGGTATTGTTAAGAGCCCTTGAGGGATAAGTTTTATCAGGACGTTCCAAGATAATAGCACCCAAACCAAACTCGATAAAGAGCATATCTTACAGTTCGTAAGATACGGGATCAGATATATTTAACATGAGTTAACAAGGATCCGAAGAAGAATATGATTCATTATACGAGTGAAAATTGAATATAATAAAGGTAGCATTTGGATTAGTTTTTTTGAAATGAGAATTAGAATCAAGAGTTGAAATAGGAATGAGATTCCAATTCCAAAGTCATTTTCATGACCAAAATGTCTTAAACCAAACATGAAGAATATATTTCTCATTCCCATTCTAATTCTTGATTCCCAATCCCGATAAAAAATTCAACCCAAATGCTACCGATGAGAATTTTTGCGACAACTCCAATGAGGCTAATCCACGAGCATAGCACTTGAATAGAATTGAGTATGATATAAGCCTTCAGGGGATAAGTTCTACGAGACCATTCCACAAGAACACCACCCTAACAAATTTCAGATGAAGAGCATATGTAATAGTTTGCAAGATAACGGATATGGAATGTAAGGTGACAAGAGTTAACAGGAACTCCCGGAGAAGCCCTAAGACTTTAGATGTTCTTAGGGAGGAGGAAACATACATCATTTCAAGGACCATGCTTTCGCAATGTCCTTGGCACATACCTAGATCAAGACAAAATGTTCTGAATAGTGAAGGAGCGGAGAAAACAACAGCAAGCTGCAAGCAATTTCAGTAATACAAGGTAGTTCTTTTTATCTTTTTTATTTTTTATTTTTTATGTTTTTTTTAGCCGCAGTATAAGCATAACGTGTAAACCAAGGAAAACATCGAGAGGAGGACATCCTCGGCAATCTCATTGCACTACGCATCATTGAAAGCAAAGATCCTACAAGCAAGAAGCTGAGAGAAGAGGTGGAATGGGCAGATATAAAACATATATTAAGAGTTTGACAGTTAAGGTCATACTGAGAATATTTTCCAGCAAGAACATCCACGTTATAGAGTATAGCAACACTGGAAATAAGATGGAACCCACCAAGTTAAACATTATGAAAGGCAAGAAAGATCCTATTAAGTTCTAAGAAACCGCAGCTAAGAATTTGTTAAACATCAACGGCAGAAACCTATTATATCCCTTGAATATAGAGCCAGCAGCAAATCTTTCTTCATGATCTTTAGAAGCAACGATAAGGAAGAAAATGGAGTCTGTAGGAATAAAGAAACCTAGAAAATGAAGCCTTCTCCAGAGTAAGACCTAAACAAAACTACAGAGAGGAAACATTTGAGGAACAGGAATTTTAACTATTCACCTTCAATGAAGATCCTCAAGTTCAAGTAGCCAATATAAATGCCTGAATCATGTTTTCAGCAGCTCGCCTCTGGTCAGGTGTACCAGATATATGAGCAATGCGTTCACCACGGGATGACTTAGATTCGGAGATCTCTATAACTGCTCCTGATATCTGGAAGGCAAACAAGTAGGTGTCAGAATACTTTTAATCAGTCCATTTTGATATGCTCACAAAACGCATATGAACATAATAGAACATGCAAGATGCCTGGCCTTTAAAGGCAAAAGTAAACTCTAGGGCAAACCAAAAGAGATAAAATACTTATTTTAACACGATATCGAAATAACTATAAGAAACTTTTAACACCAGAACTACGTGTCGAAAATATAAAGCAAGCTAAAAAACAAACTTTGTGGGACAGAATAAATAACTGATGAATATAGCTGTATATGACAGAATGCCACTTGAAGATACAAACAAAAATGGAAAGCGTATAATATTTGATGCAACAAGCCCCATAACTGAATGACATATAGATACAGTCCCTTAGTTGTCTTTATACTTTAAGCTTAACTTTATAAAGTTCGGTAAGACTTTACTATAACTATAAAAATATTGACCCCACAGCCTAAAACGTGGCTATATGGCAGATCCCAGAATGCAAGTTGAACCAGTTGGTAGTAAGTCATTCATTGTTAAGAAATAAATTAGGCTAGACTCTCAATCAAAAGTGAAATGTTTAACTAACTATATGAAGAATGTGAAGACGTTAATTGTTAGATACACTGACCTTCCGAATGTTTGCTATATTTGCCCCTCCTTTGCCCAAGACTTTACCCACTGCATTTGCAGGAATCACCATATCATTTGTCGGTGGAGGCAACCTGTGTATAAAGACACAATGAAGAGAAACGCTAGATGAGAAGAGAAAAAAAAATAATATGTAAAGAACTATAATTCATAAAATACTAACCCTCCGTACAGTTTCGAAGAATACGACGATATGGATCCATAGCCATTGTCTCCCATCTTCAAGGGGAAAACACAAATAAGATGAATGTTAGCAATAGCAGGAAGCGTAACTCAGATTGTCTTCAAAGAAACACAAATTTCAAAGGAAATTACACAAAGAAAATAGTATACAACACACACACAAAAAAAAAAACAAAAACCCAACAGAGATGCTCATTTGCACTGTGGAATTCAATAATAATAAATAATAAATAGATATTTGGATCTTAATTGTGATTTATTAATTATTACGCAATACTAAAGAACAAAATCATGGATGTATGTGTGTGCCTATTCTCTTAACCCTCTACACATGTACACAAGAAAAATGCACTAGACATAGAGAATATATGTAATTCCTCCAACACAACATTTGACAAATTTAAACCATTGGTTAATTACAAAAATGTAATGTAATTTCGACGATGATGAAAGCAGCAAATACAACATAACAAAAATGATTCTTAACACACCGGCAATGATCCATATCCATAGAGGCTGCCAGAAGAGAGCAAGCCCAAGCCACTTCCGGGATCAGACCTATGATCAAAACCCAGATGAGCTGCTTGGGGAACTGATGGCAAGACAGAAGGCACTGCAAGAGCAGAGCTAGCTGAGTACAGAGGATCAGCACCCACAGAAGTGTTATGACCACCATCCCTATCCTTCAAAACATCATCACGCAGCCTTAAAACAATCTGAACAATAGCATCTCTTACACTACCAACTTCTCCAACCACCTATATAATAAACACGATAATTTTATAAGAAAAAAGTACAAATTAATAAGATAAAGAAAAAAAAAAGAATCAACCAACAAATTTCAGAAGAACGGTCAAACAAACCTCAACAAGTTCATCATTAGAATCAGCGCACCTAGGCTTCTCGCCTTTTGAGATACGCACATCTGCTCTAGTTCTCTTCCGAATTTCATTTATAATTGCACCACTTTTTCCAATAACACAACCAATAACTTTAGATGGAATAAGGAGTCGCATTGTAATTGTTTCATCATCATCATCATTTATCTTGTTTTGCAGCAATAACACAGCTTCAACAGCCATTGATTTCAGATCATCAGGTGACTGCCAAATAACAAATGTACAATATGAACAACAAACAAAAGTAAAAAAAGGATATGATAATTGTAGTAGATCTTAGGCTAAAGTGTTAAGCCCAGCCCAAACCCTCAAATGGCCACAAATACGATATGGTAGCTATTAATTCCATATTTCCATTATCAAACAATATTTAAGAAATTAAGGGAAAACCCCTCTAATAAAAACATTCTCAAACCACCAAAAATAAAATAAAAGAGCAATTCCATTTAGAACTCATGCACACATACTGCAACACTGTTATGGGACAGCTTCAATAAGTTACCTTTGAAAACATTAAAAGTACATGGCCTAATCATTAATCAACTCTCCATGAACTCCACTGATATGAGTACACCTCTTTCAAACTAAAAAAGAATGGGCATAAGGCATACCTCTGTCCCAATGACGGTAATGATACACTCGTTACGATCTTCTTTGGTATCATCAACCTCGATACGAGCACCACTAGCCTGCCTGATATTTTTAATTGTGCCTCCTCCCTTGCCAATAACACGTCCAATCTTGTCAAAGGAGCACAACACTCTAACAACTAACTCCTCGGATCGAGAAGCACTACCATACCCAGAAACGACAGGAAGAGCAGATGAATAAAGAGGCCAGGTACTTCCAGTATCGCCATATCCATGAAGTTCAGGTACATGTGTAGCACCTATGACCGAAGGAAGTGATCTAGAAGGAATGATGGAATCTGAACCGGGATAAAATCCACTTGGTTGATAAATAGGGACATCTGATGGAATGATGATGCTAGGTGGGGCTTCTGGTACAGAAGTATCAAGAGGAATCTCTTCTTTAGGAGTAAATTTGTACATAATTGCTGAGATGGCAAACAATGCTTTCTTCACAGCTTCAGACTCACCACATATCTATTCACAGGGAGAACACATTAAGGAGTGAACTTATGTTTCCAATCACACATCATTGTGAATACATAGACTACAATACTTCAAACTAATCAAATTATTAATGAAAATTGAGGACATGAATCCGGGCACTAAATAGTACTTAGAAGCAAGATAACCAGTGCTTATTCAGAAATATTTGAAGGCACATAAGTGAAAAGGATGAGTTCCAACCAAAGAAGGACTAAGAGAGGTACCTTCAACCTCTGACATGGAAGCATATGAATGGATAATGAAGGAGACACTTGAAGACATATTTTCCAATTTCCATTTACAAAATGGGTATTTTAACAATTGAAACACAAATAATGTGAATAGCTTTCTAAGAAAATTCTACATGCCATATCAAATTCTAGAACATGTGAACTGAAACCCATCTTTCTCCATTTAAAAAACGGGTACTTTAGCAACTACAACTCACATAATGTGAACAGCTTTCTAAATTTCTTCTACCTGCCGTATCAAATTCTAGAACATGTGAAATGAAACCCATCTTTTTCCTCATCAAGCTATTCAATGACGCCAAGATGCCAATTTAGATCATGATCACAACTCTTCCATGTATCTTGCACAGTCATTTTATCTAAACCCTATGATATTTATAATCCAATGTAAATAGAGACAGGTAAGTGTTTAAAAGAAGAAATTCACGAGTGCGGCAGTAAATACTTACCACAACAATGTTGTCAAACTCCATAGCACATGAATGACTTGGGTCAGTAGCGTCCTTGGGAGAAACTTTAATATTTGTCCTTGTCCTGCTTCTCAATTTCTTTATAGTGGCCCCGGACTTTCCAATAATATTTGCAGACTGGCTAGAAGGGACAAGAAGTTGGCATTCATCCTTATCTTTCCGCCTTTTGTCGGAATCCCCAACAGAAGCCAACGACTTTGATATGGCAGCATGAACCTTGAGAAGAGCATCCTGGGCCGCACACAACGGTTCTCTGTCACTATCTTCATCATCAATCTCAATGTTTTCTTTCTCCTTGACATAAGAGTAAATAGTTATGACACGATCCTTGGCACCGGGAAATGGGTCCACCACCTTAACTTTCGCCCTCGTTTCCTGTCGAATTGAATTAATCACCTTGCCACTCTTTCCGATCACACTTCCTATAACCCCATCGGGGCATAGTATTCTATAGACAACCAATTCATCACCACCTTTTTCTTCTTTCTCATTCGCCCTTCTCTTATGATTCCTGTTGTCCCAGTCTTGGTCTCTCTGAGAACGATATCGCTTCCCCGTCTCACCCATTTCTGAAACAATTGAGCGACCACAAAAAGTAAGAACTGACAAAACAAATAGAGTATCATGAATCTCAGTCAATATAAATTGGCTGAGACTCTCAACCAAAAGGCGGGTATGGGTGCAAATCGCTGATGTGACATCAGCTAATTGGCGAGCCAATAAATCATGGCTGAGTGTCTTTTTTCTCAAACAAATAAATATATAAACCACAGTTTCAATTCCTAATATTAATGTAGAAAACATAACCCCCAATTGCATTGCTTCCCACCTCTCAAATACTTGCACCAGGTCAATCTACCCGAGCTTTCAGTTACAGTTTCGTTTCAAATTCCCTAGACTTAAAGGAGTGAGCTTTGTGGATTCAAAAACTCTATTTTCATATAATTGCAAAACCCAATTGCTAGACCTATTTAAGAATTGGAAAATTCAACCAAAAGGGTGAACCTAAAATCCATATCAAAGTTGTAAAAAATCACAACGCACCAAAATTCCATGTCAAGCAAATAGAATGTAGAATAAAGACTCTCGTACCTAAAATTCACGTGAGAGAGTTCAACGAGGATTGAGGATTATACCCACTAGAGCAATTATACTCGGGAGCAATTTTCCCGGGAAACAAACAACATAATAAGAAAGATAACAGAAATAATTTATCGAAAAATTCAATTAAAAGCGATTTCTTCAAGCGTACCTGCGGCGATGAGCTGTAGATAAAACCTTTCTCTGAGAGAGAGAGAGAGAGAGAGATTTGAGAATAGTTTCGATCTTCGAAGCTTGTACCGTGATAGGTTTTTGGGGCGTAACTGAGAAATAGAAACCAAAATAAAATCAAATAATGTCTTGAAATAAAAGGAAAATCAATATTCCAATATATGTAAGAAGGTAAAAATAAGGGGAAATTACATATAACCCATATAAATAATTCTCAATTATATTTTTTTTAACTTTGGATTCTCTTAATTTTTGCATTTAAGTATATTATATCTAGAATTATGTCAAATATTTTTTCGTCAGTTAAGTTTGACGAAATATGACGAAAATTCAGTCATGTGCCCAACACATGATTATATATATTTTTAAATTCCAAAAATACTCTTCATTATAATACCCTTCTTCTTCATCAAGAACATGTTTATCATTGGTTCGTCGGAAAATTCAAAAGTTTCCGGCGACACATGCATTTTCTGGCAAACATAAAATAATTTTTTCACAAACAAATTTGGTGGAAAACAATTTTTTTCTCCTTATCCTTCCAATCTCTTTTGTTCAGTGTCATTGCAAGTGATTGAGGTTAATATAGAGAATTAAACCAATCAATCAACCTCAATTTGGTGGTGTTTCAACTTACATGGTGCCCATTCCCAATTTCTCCTTCTTTTAATCTCTTTCCTTCCTTGGCTCTGTCTCATTTTCTTATCTTCTCCAATTCACCAACAAGCTTCTCCAACACCACCACAACCCTACCCAAACCCTAGACTCCTCAAAGCCTACAAAGCTCTCCAAGCATGGAAACATGACATGACCTCACATCTTAAAGGCTTCACTTCCACCGTCGCCGGAATCGACATCAACCACGCCAACATCACATAAAGAGCTACTTAATGAATTCAATTTTTAACACCACTAATTTATCACTAAACCTATTGCCGGAGCTCCGGCGATAGGTTAAGTGTTATGTAAACCTTGAATTTCATAGCTCAAAGAAATTCTAATATATGGAACAACTATTTATTAAAAAAAATAAAAGTAGAACAACTATTGTACTTCTTTTTTTATAAGAGGTAGTAACTTTTCTCTTTTAATCTAAATATGCTATCTTATATCGTCGGCAAAGAAGCTCGCAACAAATTTGAGAGGAAATCTAAATTGCTTAAATTGTTTGACCAAATATGTCTTGATTATGTACATTGTTTTTACATAGTCGAATTCATATTTTGATTTTTGAACATGTGCAGTAGATATGTAACCAAATTTTGTTTTCCATAAGCCAATGAACAAATATCAAAATAGGTGTAGGTGAAAAATAAAACTATAAATTAGGAGCAATTTTTGGGCTAGTCAAATGCTAGAGCTTTTTTGTGGGTTTGTTTTCTTTCAACGGTTTTTATTTACTTTTTATTTTTAACTTTCCT
>JAYMSZ010002466.1:0-11973 GCA_036897665.1 Pelargonium citronellum
TAATATATACATATATATATATATATATATATATTGCTTTTGTCAAATTTTCTTAGATGATGTTGCCACAGATAGGCTCAATGAATATAGAAAACTACAAGAAGCAAAATTGATAAGCTTACAGTGTTGTAGGGAATTAGCTTCAGTTGTGATTTTTATGAGAATCTAGTCATTGAATAATCTTACTAATTGAACAGTACATATAACCAAAAACAAAACAAAAAATGAAACAGTGCATGCTAAAAATTCACTCAAGATGATTCAAATATGCAACAAACAAGACGTGCTGACAATAGAAATTCCGGGAAAAAAAAAATGAAAGTAGATAAGATCAGAGATAATAATATTATTTTGCAAGATATTTTCTGATTCATAATTATTTTCCACAAAACAAACATCTTTCTTTACCAACTCAACTATTCAAGTCAAGAAGCAGTCAGACAATTCTGTCTTCTTAATAATCATTCCATGGAAATCACTGTTATAACATTTACACAAACAGAGAAAGTAACTTACTTGAAGATAACAATGATAGAGCCCTTGCTGAATCTTCTGCAGCAGCTAAGATTAGTTCTTCAGAGAGCAAATCTGTCTTGAAGAATGCAGACTGACCAACAGACATCTGCGTAACAGCAGCCTCAATACTAGGAATAACAGCACCAGTCCCTATCTCAAACTCAAACTCTTCACAACTTTCAAGAAGTTCTTTCATGTGTTCACTTTCTATCAACAAAGATACAGAATAGCATATACAAGACAGGGACCCATTAGACGGGAAAACATCAGAATCTGGACCTTCGACTTTTAGAGAACAAATTCCATGATCTGATAGAGAATCTAGCATCATATTACTTGATTTTTGTGATCTGTCTCTTTGACTCTGAACATGGGAAACCCTATGAATAGATTGACATAGTGAAAACTCCTTAAAGAAGTTTTCGGGATAAAATTGAATGTCAAGGCTATCAGCAGAAGATCTCAGCTTCTCGACAGGCATATCCAATTCCTTAATATATGTGTCTAACCAGGACAGAACTTTCAAACAAGCACTCTGAATGGAATCATTATGCTTCTTATATGAATCTTTTGGCAAACACTCTACAATCAAATCCTGACACCTAGAAAATATTTTTATGTCACATCTAAAGGTGCTTCCTGATTCCAAAGATTCCCTTTCACCAGCATTAACACCACCATTTTTTGCATGTTGCGTCACTTCTCCATCCAAATTCCCAACCTTTAACTTCTTACGTGATTCTGATGACTCCGACAATACTTTTGGAGGAATGCTTAAAGTGGTGAAAACAGGTTCAGATAGCCGGTGCTGACGACAGAATGTACACAGGATTTCCCTCGGGGAGAAACCTCTCCAGTTTGTCCTCGTGATAAAAACAAAAGGCAACTCTGCTGCAAGTATTGTATCTCTAGACAACTTATAAACTCCACTTGGTATCTTATTCATAAGCAACCTGTGGAAGCAAATTATATAACTACATTATAATAAAGTTGCAGAACTTTACAGTAAAAGACAAGTACAAGTACCCATGATCCAGAGTTATGAAGGAATAGAACATAACAATTGCATAATAGTTGCATATGGAAACCTTAATTGACATCATATCCCTTTGCTAAAAAAGGGCAAGAATACAAGAAAGCTACAGACTCCAAGCACCTCAGAAGATCACTTGCAGTTTTTTTATAATGTTCACTTTTTGGCATTAGTGGAAACTAATGACCAACACAATGGTTTTGACAACTCATTACAATACCAATAAATAGTCTGCAATAAATCCAGGAAGTTAGACAGAAATGGATCTTCACAAATTTGGTACAAAACAAAACACCACTTTCTTGACTGAAATTTGGTATTCTTGCTGTGTGGAATCAAGCAATGTTCTACACAGCAAGAATACCAAATTTTTGGTTTAAAAGCTAAGTCAAAATGTGTTTGTTGAGAGGTCGTAAAGGGTGTAATATGCAATTTGATATTGCACAAACCTGAAATATGATCGTAAGGATACATCCTCGTGGAAAAGGTCATTTGTTTTCCATCTGTATCCAACAGAGGCCAAAATTGCATCACCATGGACATCTTGACCAGACAAGTAAGTAGCCCTTGCATTGAAAGATGCTCTGAAATGGAAAGCTTCATTTGCAGCTGGAAGATCTGATGACAGATCCAACTGAATAGACTCCGGAGCAGCAAAGTACAATCTCATTTCAGAGGAAGCTTTACCAATAGTTCTGTAAATAGGACAACTATGAATTAGTACCGCACATAATACACAAAGACATGCATATCCATAAGGATAAAACTTCAAAGAGTAAGGGAAGCTTTACCGTAGTATCACTTTGACCTACCTTGTGACCAGAACCTTAGAAGCATCCGTTAATCCAAGTATCTTAGCAATACCATCCAAGTAATATCCAGTTGAGGAAATACTAATAGCCACCGATTCAACAGCACTCTCCAATGAACAGGGAACATATATAGCATCCAGACAAATACTTCCAGGGGAGATGGATTGTTCCATGACTGATGACTTTATGATCTCGGGAGGATACTGATTTCGCCTCCTAATCCACAGCTGCCCCTCCAAAGTGGTAAGAGACTCTGATAATCTTGCAGCAGCCCTCATGATATATGATATAACCAAATAAGGATTACTCTCCACCTTAGGATTGATAAACTTGCATAGATTACCAAGTTTTGTATCACACACAGCAAGGATGGAAGCAGGAACTGAACCAAAAAGATCACCCTCCCTCTGCGAAGCTGCTCTAAAGTGGCCACTTAATGGATGTGGCGAGGACAGGAACTTCACCAACGGTACAGCAAAATAATGTTAGATTGAGCTAAAAGTTACAAACAAATAGCACCAAGCATACCGTCAGACTCGATAGAACTGTAATAAAAATTAAAATAATGTTGGTATGCTGACAGAATGACCATAAAGGTGACCCCATTTGTTCTCAGCTGCTCTGAGGTGCCATATAAGCTAAAGAAAAGTGCATTTACCACGGACATAAATAAAGGGGTGGCTAAGTGCACGGGACTTCCCACCATTGTGTGTATGAGGAAGATATGTATGCAGCCTTACCCCTGCCTTTGCAAGGAGGCTATTTCCCCGATTTGAACATTGACCTCAAGGTCATAGGTCAACAACCTTACTATTGTACCACAAGAAAGATCAATTACTCAAGTAGTGGAATGAAAATTATTGACAGTTTGCATAAACTACCAACCTCATTTGAAAATAAATAGCTAACACGAGAAATTAAGTCATCCCATGCTTCCTGGACAGTAGGGTTACTTGATGGAGGACGGATGCCTAGCTGCAACATAAAGAATGAACATACATATATAAATATAAGTAATATTGACAATACATATTTATTAAAAATGAGGATAAAAACATTACAAGGTTTTCCCTCCCTCATCAATTCAAGCTCACAGACATGAAGGGAAAAAAATGGCCTCCCAATATATATAAATCAATAGCACCTTTAGGAACAAAGTGAGATGTTCTAATACAATCACAATCAAAATAAAAAGATATTACATACATCCCCAGTAAGAGAGTAAGGACATGGGTTGCGGTATAACACGTTACAAGAGGAATATCTTGAAGCTAAAATACAAATCAATTTTATGAAATGCCCATTTGTTTTCTTTACAAAAAAACAGTAATTTTAATCCTTCACAAATTTATTCTTATAGACTAGTCCACATGAGACAATGCACTCATACCCTTAAGCATCATTTTCAAATTTATCAACTCATCATACCAAAAGGAATTTTTTTTATACGGATCAAGAACTCTGAGCTATGAAATAGAAGATCATTACACACACAATATTACTTCAATTGCACTCAGTAATTCCAAAAACATTATTTACTTGTCATAAATGGCAGATATTCAAGCGTTGCGCCATATGTGCATCCACATGAAGTATGACATAAACACTATTTGCAATAATTCTAACATGGCATTTGGAGTAGATGGTTTGTCAACTACACTCCGTAACATGGCATCAAAATGCTTGCAAATCCAAAAGCGCCTAAGATACTCGTCTCTATTCTTTGTTGCTGGGTTTCAACTTTTGGAATAGACACATGATGTGCCTTTCCAGGTAATATGTTGTCTGTAAAAGAACTACGATAGGCTTGGTTGAAGATAGTTTGTATTAATGAACAAGAATAAATACTATTAATTATCACAAGGACAAACATATTTACGAGTATTGGTGTGTCATCTTCAATGTTTGTATAATCATACTATCATATAAGTAATTACTATTTAATATGAACTGGAAAGTTAATATCATATCCATGAAATTGTATAAAGAAGTAACTTTTTAAGTGACATAGATATTACATAATGCATGAAATTCTAACACAACCTTTACAATTTTTGCTATGACATGACCATTCGGATGTGGAAGCGAATAGATGCTGGTACTTGGAACAAGACAATCAAGCAAAATGTATAATGGTGATAATAGAAGGAAATGAAGATGAAGCAAACCTTCTCAATAGCCATCTCTGCAGCAGACTGCTCAGCGTCCTTCTTCTTTTTAAAAGTTTCAGACACCACAGAAATATCTGGAAGCTGCAAGGTGCAACGAAAAAGGCAGGGGCCCTTTTGTGGGAGGGCCAATCCTGGACACCCATTTTGAGTTGGCTCTTGCACTTCTTCTACCTTATAGCAAGCCTTGTCACCATATTTCTGGTAGATGATAGCCTTGGGTGTAGGGGCTGTCTTCTTTGCAGCAATAGCTGTGGATCCTCTTGATTCCATTGGTATAGTCCAGAATGTATACAAGTACAGCAAATTAAAGAACTGCTAATTTGTCTCCTGTGTAAAATAAGAAGTCAAAACTGTAAACACAATTATAATTAATTCCAACCAGCACGGAGTCTAGGTTACATGCTACAAGCCTATGACTTATGCATCAAAATGAAGCTAATCGTTTGGAAGATACTACCATGTAACTCTAATAACCTAAATTTCCCAAGTGAGGGAGATGTATATTAGATTGTTTATGACTATGGGACATGAAAATTTGCCCAGCCACCACAAGACCTAAAATTAGCCCAGAAAAATTAAACCAAGTAACCAAAACATTGCATGTGTTATTATGAAGTTTAGAGTTTAAACCCTGCTCCAAATTTTCTCAAACAAATAGACAAATCATATATCTAACAAGATACACACACTTGGAATCAGTTAAATAATGATTCCCATAATGAGCAAATCAGAAGAAAGAGCAAATTCTACGGATAATACACTCAATTTCCCGAGTAACTAAAAAGAGAGAAGAACAAAAAATCATCCAACGCAACAAAAAGGTAACTTTTTTTTCATCTCTAAAACCCAGATAAACACAATGCCGCTAGCTTGCGCGACGATCATACCAAACAAAGTAACTGGGAAAATAAACTCAAAAAATAGAAAATAAAGTTGAAGTAAAAGGCAGAGAATTGAAGCAATGTAGGGCGGAGTTAAGCAAATAAGCCCCGAATGGCTGAAAAAGAGCAGACCCAGAAGACAGATACACAGATGATGATCATACCTCTCTGGTTGAAAGCATTGGGCATGTAGCTTGTGAGAGAGAGATTGCCTGAATTTTGATGGGTCTTTTGAGTTCCACACTGAGTATTGGCTTCAGTGTTTGTTGATGGGTTTTGGGTATTCAGTGTAGGGTCTTTTGCAGTTCAAGTTTATGGGTTTTGGGTATTTAGGGAGATTTCAGTTTTGGGTAGTTTCAGTGCAGTGCAGTGTAGTGGTTGGGTTCTTTTATATTTCAAGGAGAGAGAAGATGCAGAAACGCTGTGTCTGCTGCGTGCGTGTTCCGTATAAGCGAAGGGAATTGTGTTCTTTCTTCTTCTTCATAATCACAGGAGAAAAATTGAAATTTAAAACCGACATGCTGGTCGAACCATTTGATTGGATGGTTGAACCGGAAAAGGAAACATGCTCGGTCAAATAAACCGGCCAAACCATGCTTGTTGAACTGCTTTGACCTGTTTTCTGAAAAAGCTGGGCTAAAACATTAAATGGGCCATATATTATTTATTGGGCTGACAATGTATAATCCATGGAAATGAGGACCATATATAACTGAAACAGGGCTCCAAGTGTTGCGAGCTTCATATGGGCTCCAACTGACTACATGACTCCGTTTCAAATTAAATGTCATTTTAGAATTCAATTTTTATTTCAAATTAAATGTCACTTTCTATTTTTATCACACATATACACATGTCTTTTCCATAATGCCCTTTGTCATAATGACTTTCATATGAAAGATAGTGGATTAGTAATGATGAGTTTTTTGTCTATATCTCAGGGTAAGAAAGTCATTTTACACCTTTCCTTAATATTTGTGAAAACCTCTAAAACTACATTTAATTTGAAACGAAGGTAGTAATAGAAAATTTGAGGCCTAATCTGTCATGCACCTATTATTTACTTTGTCCCAAAATGAGTTTCTTGTCCACTTTCTCAAAAAAAATTGTTTCAAAATGAGTATCCACTTTCTATTTTGGTTCGTTAGTTGTGTGTGAATTGTCATAAGATAAATTACTCAGAACCTCTCGAGTTTGTTACAATAAGTGCACATGGGGTTATATGAGAAAGTCTAACCTTAACTAACTCATCCTTAATCCTTACAAAAATAGGAAAGTGGCTACTCATTTTGGGACGGATGAAGTATCGTTTTTTATTATGAGCATGTTAAGTTATTAATTTGATAGATACTTTGAATTTGCTCTGCATGTTAACTAGTCGTTTGCTAGCTTTACAATGCTGACATTTATTTTTCTGGAGAGATTGTTGAAGTATTGATCACATGCAACAACTATATAGTTGATTACTTCATTTTCAGAAGAGATTACGTTTGCATTCTGAAAAGAAAGTCATTTAGTAACTTGTATATTTGGTCAAGTTCGCCTGTGTGGCTGCTCACGTTTTTATACAAACATGTCAGGATGGCTATGACTAGTCAATTGCATTCACAACTATCAAAACGCAATGCAATTGGTTTTGCTGGCACTTTGCTTGTGAATCAGAATGCTGGTCTTGGAGGTGCTTCTGTTGTGTTTAACCATCAAGTTTCTTCGCATTCTTCTATAGAGTTTATGGCTACAACAGGCACACAGTCAGTTGTTGGGGTGCAAATGTCTCGGTAGGGAATTTTGTTGTTTTATTTCCAGCAACACGTATTACTAGTTTTGCTTCATTAATTCTTTTCTCCCTTTTCAGTAACCTATCAGCACACTCAACTGCAACGTTGGGGTTTCCAATGTCTTTGTAAGATATTATAATTAATCTTACCAATAGATGGTCGCGCCAACTATCAGAATCAACAAGCGGAGATGTATGCTCTCTCTCTCTCTCTATATATATATATATATATATGATTCTCACAAGAGATTTTTTTTAATTTTTTTATTATTTAAACTGGGACTAATAATCACGTAAACTAGAGGACTTTGAGAATAGTATGAAGTTTCTTAGCAAATTGAAATGATTCTTAGCATAGTATGAAGTTCTGTTCCATCTGTAATAATAACGTATATCTCTGTGAGAGCTTGTAATCAAAACCGAAATGACCCAGCAAAATCTTAACAATCATAATTGTGACTCGACATTATTATAGGCCAGATAGAGGTTACTGTTTTCATGTATTTATATTATGCACTGACTTTCTTTCTTGCAGCTGATGTATTCTCTGCATTTTTTGTTATGTTCTCTATTCCAGATACAGCTCATGTTAAGTTCAGAATCATCTATTTCAGCTGGATGGCAAAAGAAGGAAGAGAAAATGTCTGCTGCTGGAGAGTTGAAGGGACATCAACATCTTATTACTCTTCTTCAACTAACGAAACGTCTTTTTATCTTGTGTTAACTATACTAGTATTCTCCATGAGCTTATCTTTCTTTGTTAAATTGAACCACTGTAGATTGGGACAACCTCCTTCGGGGCAACAGCCTCTTATACTCGTCACTTCTCTTCCAAGTCTCATGGACGTATTTCTGGTACTATTGGAAGGTATGTGCTAAGATTCTATTACTATCGTAGTTATGTTGCACAAGTCTATCCATGGATTTATATTATGCATATATGATTACTATATTGCGACTTCACTTGTAACCATGGCAGCTCGGCTCTTGAAATGGAAATTGGTGGTGGGAGGAAATTATCTAATTTTGGCACTATCCGCACAATGTATTCAATAGGTATTCAGGTAATTGTAGCTATTTAATCATAACTCTCTCTCTCTAATTGGTGCTTGTGCTTTTTGGTTAAATTTTTATATCTAGTGGTTTGTATAGTTGTATGTTTGAAGCAGTACCCATAATATGTTTCCCAACACCAGGTTCTCTCAGATTATTGCTCCTTACGGCAATATTTATATCTGGAGCATTAGGTTTTCTTTGCTATCAATGCATTGTCCTGGGAGACTGTTTTTTAAGCTTGTTTATTTCATCTCATTTTTCCTGTTTCCCTGCAGGGCATATCTTGGAGAATAGAGCTTCGTCGTGGGACCCAAAAGTTATCTATTCCAGTAAGTATACTTCAATGTCTTTGTTTTTGCAAAAACTTACTGTTGAAATTCATAGGGTGAGGGACACTAATACACTTCAGCAAGGGACTTTGCCATTCATGTGGACTTTATTTTGTTTTTGTCTCTGCTAAAATTCTTTTCCTCTTTCCTGGTTGACATGTTTGATCTTGTGCTTTTGTATTCTGTTTGCCTATTAGCCCTGAAAATTTAAGCAATCATTTATTCACAACCATATAAAATACAGAAATATGACATTGGATTACTCTTCACACGAATGCAATTTTTCTCTTTGCTTTTTTCAGCTGGTTTCTGAATACTATAACCTGTTATATGCATTAAAAAGAACACCAAAGGGAACTATAATTCACGGACACTGTCATCCTCTCAAAGTATCTGTATCCGACACTCGGACACATTTCGAATATACATTGTACACCTCACATGTCCCTCATTTTCTTCTAAATGTGAATTGATTGAACACATGTCCGACACCTTAGAACACGTTCATGATAAAAGAACTTAGAACATGCGAATGAATGTAGAGCTATCATTTATTTTCTCATATTTATATTTCTCGAGCTTTCATACTAAGAAAAAAGCAAATTTAATAACAAAATAATCATCTTTTTTAAAAATAAAAAAATAAAAAATTATTGACAACTATCTCTCTACATTCTTTCAGTGTTATGATGTCTTTATATAGTGTTTACTATGCATGACTTTATAAAATGATATGCACTAATATAGCGAATATATTATTGTTATTGAACATATTCTTAATGTGTCATGTGTCTGATTTTTAAAACATTGAGTGTCATTGTATTCGTGCCATGTCCAATATCTCGTATCAGTATCTATGTAACATAGAAGAGAACAAATCTTATAGTTTATGTCTCTTCTTGGTTCTTGACCTGTTTCTTAATGGCTATTTTATGCAGATCTTGCTTTCCAATGATATAAGTGCGATGTTCACGACTGGAGCTTTCTTTATTCCAACATCACTATACCTTATACTAAAGGTTATCATAGATGCTACGAATTCCGAGTTTTGCTTATATGTTCACTCATAAGATATTGTTAACGATATTCTTCTGTACACTTGCAGAAGTTTGTTGTCAAACCTTATATTCTTAAAAGGGAAAAGCAGAAGGCGTTAGAGAACAGAGATAGAACTTCTGCTCAGGTATGGATTGCTCGCGTATATAAAAAGCCAATTTCAGATTTTTGTATGGATTGTAGATTTGTTAGCCCTAACGTATATATTCATCCACAAGCACGTATTCGCAACCTGTATGATTTTTATATGGTGAATTTATGCAATTATTAGTCCCTCGTGAATGATATCAAATTCATATGAAGTAGAGTGGTGCTTGTTTCCAAATAATTTTCTTAGAAACGACCTGTCTACATTACTGGCACTATAAGTAGTCAACCAATTCGGTACTTCATTTTATGGGCACAAAAATTTCTTTAATCCTCGTCTCTTACACGTCTATATCCATAGCCTTCTCTGAAATATTTGATGTTTGTAATTGTGATTTTATTTATTCCCCTGTAAAATTAGGTTCGAGAGGCAAAATCTGCAGCAGAGAAAGCCCAACAATTACTGCAGAACGTCGCCAATAGAAAAAAGAACAAGCAACAAGAAACAGGAGGATTGGTTATTACAAGAGCAGTCTATGGAGATCTTAAAGCATTGAAGAAAGAAGATCAATCCAGACAAACAAATGAGGAAGATGTTTCACCAGTAATCGACGTCACATTACCTCTCAATTTCCTTGTCAGTGATTCTGGGAAACTCAAGGTGCGACTCTTTCAAGTTCTTGCCTTCTCATTTGGGGCGGTTTAGAATTTTACATGTTTGACCATGCATGCCATTTTTATGTTACTAGTAAATATAAATGCTATTGGTAAGCACGTTTTAATTTCAAAATTTGACTTAAACATAATAAATGCTAAATATACCAAACTTTGAATAATCCATTGACTACGCTCCAATCGATTACTAGATGTATCATGTACGACATTGCTGATTTTCTTTATTTTGTAGCGATTTTGGTTCCTCCTAGTATTTTTTTTTTGCACAGGATACTAGATTGTCCATAGTAATAGGTCCCTTGTATTCTTAATTTAAGTCGATTTTTGCTTAGATCTGCCAAAGTATGTAGAGCACACAATTTGGGTTTCAGGTTTTTTGATGTAACCCGAACTCGACCCGAACATTGACCGGATCTATTTTATGTGACCCTATGTGGGTCAGGTTTAGGGTGCCCGCGAGTTTGGGCCTAAATCGCTAGGTCGGAAGGGATTTTTAGCAAACGTTGAGGACCGATGAACGCCAAAGTCCCAACTTTAGGCTAATGTAGTTTGCTTGTTTCCATACTTTAAACCGCCTCGTTTATATGCCAATAATATGCTGCACCCATAAACATTCATACCCCAAGAGACCTAACTTCTCTGTTGTTCCTATGATTTTCGGTTATCAATCTGTTGCCACAGCTTCACAAGGGAGTGAAGAAATCGGGAATTATGGGCTTCTGCGATCCTTGCCCGGGACAACCCAAGCAACTACATATAGAGTACACTTACGGTGGAAATGACTATGAGGTACGACTCTCTCCCCTCTGTTATGTATCTTATATATATGCATATATTTTAAACCTGCTTGATAAGCTATCAAATCGTGTACTCGCTAACTCAAATATCGTATCAGGTGGTGGTCGATGATTACGAGGAACTGATCATACCCCGGGAAGTGCACAGATTTTGAATATTGTCTCCCTAAAACCTTGCAATTTTTGCATGCTTTTTTTGACATACTTACCAAAATCCAGATTAGCTCAGGATTCATGTATACTATACCCCATTCAGATATTGGTATATTTTTTTTTCCAATGATGAAATGAATGATTTTTTTCTCTTCAGGAGCTCTATAGACTTGCAATGGCTCACAATCATTATGTAATTTTTGTCCTTAGACAATATGTTATGTTGATAACAGGTGAAAAATGTTATTTTCCCACAAATAGAATCATAAAGACTGAGAAGGTAAAAAAAAAAGGGCTCACAAGTCACAATAATATAATCTTGAAAACAGGGTAGAATTGTTATTTCCTCATATATAATAAGGTCATAAAAGAGAAAATGAGGGAAGACTTTCTCTTTTAACAAATAACAGGGCAATTTTGTTATATTCCCACAAATATGGGGTCATAGAAGAGAAAAAAATATATCATCTTGAATATGGGGCAAAATTGTTATTCTCCCATAAATGTGGGGTACAAAATGAGGGAAATTTTCAAAATTGCTACTCCCTCCGTTCCAAAATGAGTGTCTTGTTTCCATTTTTTGCAAAAATTAAGGAATACTAGATAATTTAATGTATTTCCAATATTACC
>JAYMSZ010002467.1:0-11973 GCA_036897665.1 Pelargonium citronellum
ATAAATGGGCAACATATATGTAATGGTTTGGGCTTCCACTACTAAAATGTCAAACTTATTAGTATGGTTTCACTTGCATTATTATATGTAGCCTTTCCATTTTATTTTTATCCCATGTGGGAGACTTATTTCACTCACTTCAACAAGTTCAAAAGGGACGTGAGTTACGGATTTCATATTTTACATGTAAATTTAGTAGGTTGACGTGGATTTGCCTGATCCAATACAATTTGAATAGTGATTGAGTTCATTTTATTCCTCCTTAATCTGAAAATTTACATGTGGGAATGAATTCAAATTCAAATTCAAATTGTGAGCTCTAGGTTGTGTACATTTAAAACAGAGTGAAAAGGAAATAGAGATGGGCTTGGGCCCGTGGGCCCAGATATAGGTGTATCTGATACCATCTAGCAGTTTCTACGGATTAGAACGTAAGTGATAAGCATTGTTTTTGTTGGGCCTTAGGTCTGGTACTTTGTCATTGTCACACTCACCTACCTAAATAATAGTATCACACTATGATTGATTCTCAATTAATTAAATATTTAAATTTCATCATTAAAACACAAACAAATAATACTACTTGTTACTTGCTAGCTACAACATGACATAGTATCAATAGAAAAACTACAATATGAAAAATAAAGAAAAACACTAAAGGTCTCAAATTATTATTTTTATAAACAAATTGGTGTGACAATACATGTGACAATAACACTCCATCTATATATTTATTATTAAAAATAAATATAGATGTATTAAAATGTTTCATATGTTATATTATTATCCTCCTGCTGAATTTGTCGTGTATGAAACATTTAGTGCATTAATCTATTTGTTTGTTTGATATATTTTTATTCTGTAACGTTTGATGTGTCAGTTGCAAAATGCGTTACTCACTTACTCACAAATAAATTATCTCAAAATTTTAAACTGTATTACCATCAACCTTTATCACAAAATCATTCATGTTTCTCTTGCAGCCGAGGATATAGAAACAGGGACAAGACAGAAACCCAAGTTTCAGTCAGAACCTACCTTGCCAATTTATCTCAAGGTACGTAAGTCTCACATAACTTACCATAGTTACTGCATCATCACTCATAACATTTTTTTCTTCTTCTTCTTCAATATACAACTCTGCAATACCAGTCCGGCCAATCGGAACTAGCACATGAATTTGATTTTGGTACTATGTATTTGGACAGGCAAAAAAAATGGATGGTTGGAACCAGAAACATGCATGTGATGGTCTCTCAGGTTCAGTCTTGTACAAAATCTCATCTTATATGATTTTTATGTACAAGACAGACACTATCACTATACACATATAGCTTCAACTTATATAATTACTTATCATCTTTCTAAAAAACAACTGCATTCAAGCTAGAAATAATCTTGACTCAAAATCCAAGTCCTGAGTCCATTTCTCAAAATGCAAACACAGCTTTTCTGAGGAAAAGATGAGCATATATATAACAGCTACGGACCAGTCCCCGTAGCTGATTAATCAGCCACGGATTTTGGTCAATCAGCTGCGAAAAATTCTGCTGATCATTGTTTTTCTTGTAGTGATAAATGGGAAGCTGAATCTAAGTTTTACCTTGAAATTGAACTGCAGTTCACAGATGTGAGCTACAAGGTGATTCTCAAAGGAATCACGACGAGCGAGGAGAAGGATATACTGAGTGGCATAACGGGTTGCGTGAACCCGGGTGAGGTTTTGGCCCTCATGGGACCTTCCGGAAGTGGAAAGACTACACTTCTCAACCTCCTCGGCGGGAGGTTGAATCAGTCCACTGTTGGTGGCTCAATCACTTACAATGACCAACCTTATTCCAAGTTCCTCAAGAGCAGGTAAAAAATCAATCAGTTCAGTTCAATGACCAAAGTTTCTGAGTCTATGTTGAAATGTACATCAGACTAACCCGAGTTATGCAACAGGATCGGGTTTGTGACTCAGGACGACGTTCTGTTCCCTCACCTCACCGTGAGGGAAACATTAACATACGCAGCATTTCTACGCCTTCCAAAGACATTAACGAAGCAAGAAAAGGAAAAACGAGCCATAGATGTCATCTTGGAGCTAGGTTTGGAGAGGTAACTACAATGAATTTAGCTTTCATTCACTTGAGACGCAATAGAGAACCAAATCAACTAAAAACTCGAATAGATAAATAATTTAATTATACAAATTTTGAAGATGTCAGGACCTTGAGGTCACACATGCTCTGATAACATGTTAGCTGACAGTTGAAGTACTCATTTATTCTTTTAATATTATATTCCAACAGTATGACACATTGATGGTGTGCACAGGTGCCAAGATACTATGATTGGTGGCTCGTTTGTCCGAGGAGTGTCTGGAGGAGAGAGGAAGCGAGTTTGCATCGGCAACGAGATTATAATCAACCCGTCTCTTCTGTTTCTTGATGAACCAACCTCTGGTTTAGATTCTACAACAGCTTTAAGAACAGTGCAAATGTTACATGACATAGCAGAGGTATACATAGTATTCGTAGAGGGAAGGAAAAGAAATACTCCGTATAACGTTACATCTAACAACATTTTCTCGATCTTTTATGCAGGCCGGGAAGACAGTTGTCACAACGATCCACCAGCCATCGAGCAGACTCTTCCACAAATTCGACAAGCTGATCCTTCTCGGGAAAGGGAGCTTGCTCTATTTCGGGAAAGCATCTGAAGCAATGGTTTACTTCTCGTCTATAGGCTGTTCCCCTCTGATCGCCATGAACCCCGCGGAGTTCTTGCTAGACCTTGCAAATGGAAACATAAACGACGTATCAGTACCGTCAGAATTAGAGGACAGAGTGGGGAATTCAGAGACCGAAACAAGAAACGGGAAACCATCCCCATCAGTTGTGCATGAGGTAAGCTAAAATCCAGTTCTTGCTTAATATAAAAGATGCTAATTTATGCATAATACTGATGATCTTGTTTAATTTTCCATGTAAATTGAAACTATAGTACCTCGTGGAGGCCTACGAGACACGAGTCGCGGACCAGGAGAAGAAGAAGATTATGGATCCGATTCCTCTAGACGAAGAAGTAAAGTTGAAGGTTTCTTCGCCAAAGCGACAATGGGGAGCGAGCTGGTGGGAGCAGTATTGCATTTTGTTTTGCAGAGGAATCAAAGAGAGGAAACATGACTACTTCAGCTGGTTGAGGATCACTCAGGTCCTATCAACTGCAATTATCTTGGGTTTACTCTGGTGGCAATCTGATAGCAACAGCCCCAAAGGCCTACAAGATCAGGTAAATATTGTCTCATCAAAAGCACACAAGTTGGCGGAGCTAGGGTGGGTTGTAGTAGGCACTGACCCATGCTGACTTTTCAAAACTCCGTTATATACTAATGAAATTCAACAGTTTCAGTGACAGTGATGATCTCCTTTGCCTTTTGTGCTCTCCTTGAGCAAAATACTGGCTCCGACACAGTAACATGTGAATAAATCAATGAGTCTAAACCTATTGTTACTTAACATTGGTTGCAGGCAGGGCTGCTTTTCTTCATAGCTGTATTTTGGGGATTCTTTCCCGTCTTCACCGCGATCTTCACGTTCCCTCAAGAACGGGCCATGCTGACGAAAGAACGAGCAGCCGACATGTACAGATTGAGTGCCTATTTTGTGGCTAGAACTACAAGTGATCTTCCACTCGACCTATTACTACCAGTACTCTTCCTTCTCGTCGTCTATTTCATGGCAGGCCTGAGACTCAGCGCCGGTCCCTTTTTCCTAACCATGCTCACAGTTTTCCTCTGCATTGTGGCAGCTCAGGTATGTATTGACTTATCAATAAACCATAGACTTTTTTGTACCAACTGTAGACCATGAACTCATCAAGTGTTGTTACAGGGACTTGGACTAGCAATTGGAGCAACATTGATGGACATAAAGAGAGCCACAACTCTGGCTTCAGTGACTGTGATGACCTTCATGCTTGCTGGTGGATACTTTGTAAAGGTACACATGAGAAACAACCTAAACAAACAAAGTTACTTTCTCGAGAGCTTCACTACAAGAAAAAAAGTGATTAGCTATGGGAAAATAACTACGGACTTTCTGTAGCTGTTTTTTGGCGGAAAAAAAATGCTAATATCCCGTAACTGATTTGCTACGGATAATACGTAGCTGATCAGCTACGACCAAGTTCCAACACCCCGTAGTTAATTAAATCTGTAGTTGATCACTGTTTTTCTTGTAGTGCTTTACGAGCAAAAACTATAACATATTGTTTGTGATTTTGCAGAGAGTTCCGGTATTTATATCTTGGATTCGTTACATGTCTTTCAACTACCATACCTACAAGCTTCTTCTGAAGGTGCAATATGAGCACATGACACCTTCTGTAAATGGGATAGCAATAGACAATGGTGTACATGAAGTTGCAGCTTTGGTGGCTATGGTTTTTGGTTACCGTCTCTTGGCCTACCTTTCTTTGCGGAGGATGAAATTTCAGTCTGGGGTTTGAGGAAGATGATAGTGAAGAATGTGTAAATCTAAGAGAATATAGCTTTGACAATTTAAAGCTATTTTTAGCTTTGAGAACATGAAAAAATAGCAACAATTTTAAGGTTCTTTTTTTTGCTTCTTAAGGTTAAGAGGTTGTAAATACATTTCATCTAGCAGTTGTGGCTTCAAAAGGGAAATTGCATCTTATGATGGATATGTATGTGGATTTTGAGAGGAAAAGCTCACACACTCCTGAACTTTCACACTGTTTCTTAATAGATTGTACCCCAAGAAACTGAACAGTTAAATTGAAACTTGGAGATCAAAACCTTGACCTAGAATGGATGCTTTAGAATCAAGAATTTACAATAAAATGCATGTTCAGTTATGTTGTCTTAAACTTCATAGATGTTGAATGTAATGCCAGCAAATGCAAAAGCAAACATCAAAAGTGTAGCCCACCTTTTGTTAATACCCTGACGTTTCATTTCTTTTGGAGCAAAAATTGGATTTGTACTCTGTTTTGGTGTGTCCTTGTATGACCGATTATATTTTTAAATGCAAAATATTAATAAGTTATTACTTTAAATCAAACGATAACAAAAACGATATAAAATTAGGGGTTTGAAAATCAATATATTTAGACGAGTCTCATAAAGAGATTAAATACTTAACTAACTCGTGACCCACTTGGTTCACAAACCAACTCGGAAAAAAAAATTGACGGTATCAATTTAAGCCGCAATTGGCAAAACATATTGAATAATCAAATCGAAAGCATTAGAATTCTCTTGTTCAGTCTGAATAATCAAGTTGAAGGCACTGAAATTCTTCCCTCCAACTTGAAGAACACGAATAACAAACAACTAACAATGATGACACTTGAAATTCAAAGAGACCACGTGGAGGGCTTTGCCATTGCTAATGAGGCAATGACCCCTCGTTACCATCAGACTATCTGATTCGACAACAAATTCGAAAGTTGATCCAACGACTGTGGTCAAACCACCACCTCACAAGTCATTTTCTCATTTTTTTGCAACCGCCTCCTCCTGCTTTGTGCTCACACCAATAAAAAATTCTTCTGCTAATTTACGTCAATATGCAAACATTAACATCTTAATTTGTATTATAAAAAAAAACATATTAATTTGTTATCAAATCAAAACTCATCATCTTAACTAGAGTACCACAATTTAAGAGATTGTGGTAGATTTGAAAATAAAAAATTAGTCATACGCAACAAATTAAAAAAAAATGTATAGTAGTATATTTTACTAACCAATTTCATATTCATTTTGATAATACCAAATTTTGTGTCCTGTTATTGGATTGATTATTGTCGACATTGATGTTCGAAGCTGGAAAAGAAATAGTGACGTAAAGGAGAGAATATTTAAGAATTATGCCTCCAATGATGCGAACATCATACGGTGGTGGGACCCAAAGATGAACGACGTGGCGGCGAAAGAAGCTCGACCACACACCAAAACAGTGGACCCACCACCACATCCACATGCAGGAAGCGTACAAGTGTCCATCAACGGTTATTCTGATTTTATTTAGTTTTTGTCTCAACATCACTCGATCACTGTAGCTTTCATTTCCTTGTCCATCACAAAAGAAGCGCCAACGAATTTGGATCCAATTCGTCCCCTCCCAATCCAACCCAACCCAACCCTCACCACTTTTCTCCACTAATCACTTATCAACAACACACCATTTCCATTTCTTCAACTACCGATTTTCGCGAATCCCAATCTTCTCATCTAAAACCCTAGTTCTCAGATCCAATTCATCGATTTCTGGTAACTTTTTTTGCTTTTTCTTCATGAACTTTTGAATCCATTGATGTTTCTTTGGATTTTAATGTTTCTCGTGGAATTGCAGGTGATTCGGGAGATTCTGTTTTGCTGATTCAGGTGCCTGTACTTCATTATCATTGATTACTCCACTGTTTTTTATTTATTTAAAGATTATGCTGTTTGGTTGCCGAGAAAATGATGTGAAGAAGGGAAAGTTTATTTTAAACCTTAGGCTGCATTTGTTCTTGATCGGTTCTGATTGTTTGATGAGTACTATTGCATAGAGCATCACAGAATTCTGGATTCGTGAATTCTGTTTTTTATTTTATTTTATTTTATTGTATCAGCAACTGGACACTAGTGCAACTTATTGTTCATTATTTTGGGGATGTGTTGATGTTCGTGAGTTCATTGGTTATTATGAATTTTATTATCATCATATTATCCATATATATTTTTTCTTCTTTCTGAATTGGACTCTGTTTAGTTATGGTATAGTATTTAGATAGCATAGTCACGGAATTAAGTACCAGGAGTAGGATTATAACTACACTTTATGTCTTTTATCTATATGAGATGCTTATTGGTGCTTGTAATCACTGTTCTAGTCATTATTTCAGAGGAGCTTGGTTAGAATAACAATCATGGATCGGCTCAAAACTGCTGCTCGTCTCATGATAGTTTCAGACCTTGATCATACAATGGTAGGTTTCATATCTTTTGCTTTGGACTCTTGTCATTTTTCACTCGCGTTTATGTAGTTTCATTGGAAAAAATGGGTTCCTTGCAGGTTGATCATCATGACACTGAGAATATATCTCTGCTTAGGTTTAATGCCCTCTGGGAAGCCAATTATCGTCACGATTCTCTGCTAGTTTTTTCAACGGGAAGGTCACCTACTCTTTACAAAGAGTTGAGGAAAGAGAAACCTATGCTAACTCCAGACATAACCATAATGTCTGTGGGAACTGAGATAACATATGGTAACTCCATGGTGCCAGATGATGGTTGGGTTGAAGTTCTAAATCACAAATGGGATAGAAATGTTGTCGTACAGGAAACAAGCAAGTTCCCTGAACTTAAACTTCAGGTATAGATGTTTATCATGAATTGTGATTTAGATAATGGAGGTTCAGTCTGAAGCGGAATTTTCAGTTAGTAGATATTGAATTTGAAATACCTTAGTAATTAAAATTTGGGGTGATGCAGCCTGAGACCGAGCAACGGCCACACAAGGTCAGTTTTTATGTTCAGAAAGACAAGGCTCAGGCAGTTACAAAGACTCTGTCGGAGTGTTTTGATAAACTTGGGGTAAGCACACTGATTTAGCTCTTAATTATCCATCAGAAGTCTCTCTCTCTCTCTCTCTCTCTCTCTCTCTCTCTCTCTCTTCCACAGGTATGCAAGAAGTGCATGAATTTATGTATTTTGATATCATATCAAGATTATTTTACTATTAGTCTTAATCTCGAGAACGTCATTTATATTTTGCTTTTGGTCAGTTGGATGTTAAGATAATTTATAGTGGAGGAATTGATCTGGATATACTAGCAAAAGGTGCTGGCAAAGGACAAGCCCTTGCTTATTTGCTCAAGAAGTTTAAGTCTGAGGGGAAGTTACCTCTAAATACTCTTGCATGTGGTGACTCTGGGAATGATGCTGAGCTGTTCAGCATTCCAGAAGTATATGGGGTCATGGTTGGTATTTAATTCCATTGTTCATTATAATTAGATATCCTTATCATCACATTGAAAAGTTGAGGATATCTTTAGGACTGTTCCACTAAGAACGTTGGTTCATTTTGTAGGTTGCTAATGCCCAGGAAGAGTTGCTGCAGTGGCATGCTGAAAATGCTAAAGATAACCCTAATGTAATCCATGCAACAGAGAAGTGTGCAGCTGGAATTATACAAGCCATTGGTCATTTTAAACTAGGTCATAATATATCTCCAAGAGATGAGTCGGTTCTCTCAGACAATGTGCCTGATAATGTCAATCCTGCCCATCTAATTGTGAAACTTAACTTGCTCTATGAGCAATGGAGGCGTGCAGAGGTCGAGTTATGTGAGAATACTCTAGCAAGCCTGAAAGCATTTGCTGTATGTTGAAATTCTCACTTTTAAGTTTATAATATTATGAGCCTATGCAACTTGATTTGTATCTGCTATTGAGCATATTGCATCATAGTCCTGCAGAAAATATATTGCTGTCCCACAGATAAATTTTGCTATTATGAAATTGTTCGCAACTTTTCTGTTTACCTTTACAGTGCTGAATTGCTGTGAATTATTGTTCTTTTAACAAGGACATTTATGCTTAAAATAGAATACAAGTAGGCTCGTATCTTTGTCTGTTCAATCCTTTCCATAAGATGGTTATCTTCTGATCCATTGTGGGTGATGATACTGAGGTCTTGATTGTAGATATTGACTAGTTGAATCTTACTTCCCGGTTCAAGCACCTTCCTCACAAATGTCCTAATTTATACATTTACTTCAGTGATATAAGTTTTTTGAGATATATGGATGACTGGATGTACACTAATAAATACATCCAAAGTGTATGGATACAATCGTTGCATTATTATCTTCTTAGAAATGATTTATTTCTCAGTTTGTATTTGGATAATAAAACTTTGCTTAAGACCAAGGGATTGCATTATTTGTATTTTAACCTAAAGCATTGGATATTGATGACACAGTATGACAAGCTTGTAATTTGAAAATCAAGTTAGAAGCTTGGTTTACAAGGGACTTAAAACTTTGTAAAATGATTTGTTTTTATATTTTTTTAATTCACTTGTAGGTTAATTGCTTCTATTGGGTCAATGCTGTTTATCATTTTCCTGTAATTTAGTTAACTTTACATCTCTCTAGTTTGTGCTTTTTCAGTTTGGTTACTTATTCAACTCTCTATCTGTCAGGACCCAACTGGTGTTTTTATCCACCCCTCTGGTTATGAGTGCTCTCTTTCTGAGGGCATAAGCGCAATGAAAGGCTGTTATGGGGACAAGAAAGGGAAAAGATACCGGATTTGGGTGGACCGGGTTTTGCCTAAACAGATTGGTCCAGCTACATGGCTTGCTAAGTACCATAAGTGGGAGCTTTCTGGTGAGCCTTTCTTTTTCTTTTCGCAAATGAGATGGCATTTTCCTTCTCCTGTTTATATATATTCTCTTTCTTGTGCCGCTTCCATCCAACTTTTCTGGTTAATTCAACTTAATTTCTAATGTTCCATACTTTAACTATATTGGGAAGGCATTTAGAAGACTGCAACTGACACAGGAGATTATAGATGGTTGTTAGGACTTAGGAGAAATATCAAATAAACAATGAGCACCCGTCACTCGAAACCTTCAAATTCTAAGGAATCCACCCAAGATAATTTGGATAGAAACAAGAAGCTCTTCTTAAGATAGCGAACTGGTGTTAGATTGAAAATGATAAATATGTGTTGTCATTGCCACAATGAGGTAAGGTATTTCTAGGAATCTTGGAACATCCCTCCAAGCATATGTACATGTAGATCAATAGTAGTTAGGAAGTTTCAAGAACCATTATTAACTGTAGAATCTAAACACCTTCATTTACATGGATGCATTCATTTAGTAACTCATGATCCACCAAATTAACTCTGGTTCATGAAAAACATGTCAGAATCATTAACTGTTCAAAGATTCCTTTCACCTGAGTGGGGATCCATTTTTATCTTTATGCCTACTCCATAATAAATAAGATGTTATTTGCTTTAGTCAAAGACTTGGACAAAGGCCATACATCGATTCCTACCGACACAGTCAAACATTGACTTGACTTTTGAAGATGTGAAAGTATGTTATCATCTTTAAATTTGGACAAATGATCAGTAGGACCAAATCCCAGACTTAGAGTTAATTGCAGTAGGAAATCACAAGGGACTAAATGTAATATGGATCTGATTTGAGCTTCTTCTTTTTTTTTTTGGTTCTGGTGTCCACACTTGGAATGCCCAAATATGCTTTATGTAACATGGTTCCACTTAATGTTTTAATTGGGGATAAGTCTGTTTAAATGTGGATTAGATCATCTGATGAAAAGCATCGAACTTCTGGTTTTAAATGCCCAAATATGCTTTTTTATGTGACATGGTTTTACAGTGATAATGTTATATCCACATTCTCGATTGAAATTAACCTATAGATCTTTTTATTTGAAGACTATAAATTTTACAATTCACTTTCCTTGATGCTCGGTGTGGAACTCTTTAATTTCTCTTTGGAGAACACACCGTGCTAGTACCCTGGACTGACTTCCCGGTTCTTGCAGATGAGCAGCGGCGGTGTTTCGTGACGACCACCATCTTTAGTGTAAATGTAAGACTTCAAACTAAAAGCATATTGTTTAGCACATATTCCACACAAAAAACACGGTACACGGTTTCTGACACCAGTTGGTTTGTTTGTGCATAATATGTTTCAGGAGTCCAAGAAACTGGACGGATCGACTTGGATGCATGTGCATCAAAGCTGGTTGGATGCAGAGTGTGGAAAAGAAACTGCATCATGGGTCTTCTAAGATCAAACTCATGAGTTCAAATTGTACAATTTCATCTCTTAAATAAATGTGGATATAGCACACATAATTTGATATTTGGTGCATGTTTTGTCATCAACTTGATGATGGCTGATTACATGGTTTACTAACGTTGGGAATTTTATACCTCCTATGCCTTGCAATAAATTTTCTTCTGCATTTCCTATATCTCATTTTATGTTTCAAGTAAATGTTTACTGTATTAAACTTTCTTGTCTTAATGTAAGTGTTAAGTTTTGTTTTTTCTTTGAATAAATTGAACTATGCTTTTGTAGCTAACAATATCATTTCAATAATCTAAAAAAAACAATATCATTTGAATAATCTACTTGTAAAGCCAATGAAAAGAAGAGAAATTACAATTCGACACAAACTGAAAGCTTCAAAACTAGAAAACCAATTAGGTTGCATCTTAAATCCAAAACTTCAAGTTATGCTTGAACAACTTAGTACTAATGAATCCATGCAGTTTTGACTAAGAATTTTTTTTTCTGAACATTTAAATTACACAGTAGGGGTAACTCTCCCCTACTAACCCATAATCTGAGCTCATACCATGGGCAAGGGGGCTCAAACCTGATACCGCAAAGAGAATTCAAAGCTATTAACTGCTCGACCCAACCTGTTGTAGTCTTTTTTTAAGTTTTTCTTTAAGGGTAAATGCTAGTACTTCTCATTAAGCCATAAGATGCCAAAAATGCGTACAAAACATAAGAAACAGAAAGGAAACTAACCAACTAATACGAACTAAGTAAAACAAAAAGCAATGATGGCGAAAGCCAATGAACTATGATGTGGAAAACCACTTGAAGGAGACTGTCATTGTTAAACAGACTCTAAAAACAAACCAGGGGCCCTAGAAAATTTTTTCCCCCAATTTGTCGAGGCGCAAACCCCGTTACCGTAATCAAGATCAAATGAGTCAGACCGATCAAACAAGTAACCTCCTGTAATCTGACTCTACTACGGAAAGCACCTACCTTGAACTTCTTTCGTCCTTGCAAACCTTCATTGCGAATCCGGACTGAACTCTGCCATAGCCGCACACTCCAATGATGATGTTGATGCCCTAGACCTACTGTTGCCGCCTCCCTAACAACCACTTGCCTGAACCCTAGCCGCC
>JAYMSZ010002468.1:0-11972 GCA_036897665.1 Pelargonium citronellum
GAGGGGAAGCGGGTTGTGGTTGTTGATGACTCCATTGTGAGGGGAACTACGTCTTCCAAGATTGTTAGGTTGTTGAAGGAGGCCGGGGCTAAGGAGGTTCATATGAGGATCGCTAGCCCGCCCATCATCGGGTCTTGTTATTATGGAGTGGACACTCCTAGCTCGGAGGAGCTGATATCGAATAGGATGAGTGTGGATCAGATAAGAGACTTCATAGGTTGTGATTCGCTTGCTTTCCTGTCTTTCGATAGCTTGAAGAGGTATTTGGCTAGTGACTCTCCTAACTTTTGTTATGCTTGCTTTTCGGGGAATTACCCTGTTGAGCCTAAAGAGGTTAAGGTAAAAAAGGTTGGTGATTTTATGGATGATGGGCTGAATGGAAGCTTTGAATCTATTGATGGGGCCTGGGTTCAAGCGGCTCCCAAACAAAAATCCGAACAAAAATCTGCTCGGGAGGTTGGTTCCTTGTAGCTGACATTGCTGTCGAGCTCTTACTTATCCAGTTTATGATATTGGTGCTTCTCATGATTCACAGGCAGGGTCTAAGATAACGAATATGTGTTACATATTGATCTCTCAATACAGTGGTGATTTGGTTCCTATGATGAATTTGAGTTCCAAAATCTAGAGCATACAATTTTGCTAGTTGTCTTCTATGTTTTAGTTCAAACCCATTTATGTGGTTTCTTATCCTCTGTGGTGGGCATTACATTATGAACTTGTGTTATTTTTCCTTAACATGGTTTATTATAGTACTCTGGAAGTCATATTCATTAGCATCTCTTACTTTAGTTTGTGTTTCTGTTTGTATGACGGACAAATATTTGGCTGATTCTCTGTTGTGTAATTTGTAACATTATTCAGAGGAACTACTGTTTGTACTTGCCATTTTAGGTACAACAGATTATGTATGCCCAACAGAGTATATTTGGGCAACACTAACAAAATCAACTCAATCTTCATTAAGTTGTGTTATTCAAGTTGGATTTTGTTTTGTGTGTATTGAATTCCCTTTAATAGATGAAGTTAAATGACAGATAGGAGGGTGGAAATGACCATAATTATTGATTGAAGTCTTGTTTTGTACTATGTTACAGAGGTTTGGTACCTACTTTCGTATTGGTAGGTGCTATGAAATTTATTCATGTACTAACCATAACGCATTTAAATGGTGAGGATCAAAATTACATGACTAACCATAACCATAACCATAATGCACTAGTGGACAAGTTTTGAGCCGGTTCGACTGTCGTCGGAGCCCCCAGTATGTCCACTATGGCGGAACTTTGATGTGTGACTTTTTTCACCCACTTTCAACACTCTCCTTCACGTGCAAGTCTCACATTTTTCTTTTATCAGTGAGACCAACATGTGCGCACAAATCTGATACCATGTTAAATTTTAATAATGGCCTAAATATAATGGTTTGGGCTTCTCATACTAAGAGGTCAACCTTGTTAGGAGGGTTTGACTTCCACCATTATATTTAGCCTCTTCGATACATATTTCGATGTGGGACACATCAACCACTTCAACACTCCCCCTCACGTGCGAGTCGCACATTTTTTTTTATCGGTGAGCTCAACATGTGTACAATCGGGGGCTTTATAAATCGGCACTCCCCCTCACGTGTAGGTATTTTTCTTCTAAACGTGCGCCGCTGTAGGCATACCCGTTTGCAAGCAGGCCGGAGACCACAGAGGGAGGCAATATAAACATGCCACTTTCAGGCCAAGTATGAATCAAAACCTGCTCTGATACTATGTTAAATTTCAATAATGGGCTAAATATAATAGTTTAGGCTTCCACTACTAAAAGTTCAACCTTGTTAGTAGGGTTTCACTTGCACCATTACATGTAGCATTTTCATTTTTTTTATCCGATGTGTGACTTATTTCATCCACTTTCAACACTTCTGGATTCTCTATTGTTGTCGCGATGTTTGGTTTTCCAAGAAAGGGCTGACGTGGTGTTCAGGCGCCACACGTCGAGTCTTCATTTGTATTTTTATTTATGATTATTTGGATAACATCGATAACTTTTTCATTCAAAATTCAAGAGAACTTTGATTAAAAAGAATTATTTTACTCATCCAAAAGTTTCAAAACGTTTTTGTGATAATATGGGTAGAAGATGTGACAATTTAAGAGTATATACATGTATTTTTTCCAAATTTTTTAACTATAGTTGTCCGAGAACGTTTTTGATATTTTTCAATGTCTACATATTGACAAACCAATCACAGCAAACTCAAGAGGGAAAATAATGGATTCACAAGACTAGTTTTGTATTATTGTGAAGTTGTTTATATGTGACTTACAAATATCACTTCAGTTTTGTTTTATATTTGCTCATCAATACTGCAAGACACAAATCTCAGTCTGTTATGCCCTTTTTTGGCACATTACATCAAGATTTTTGCATAACTTTGACTTGTAATGGCTAGAAATATAAATGGCCATTCCCAAGTTCAAGATAAATAAATGTTTCACTTTTTGCTATCCAAGATGATACACTTTAAAACATTCTTGCACTACAAAATGAAGCTTCAAAATATTCGGGACAAAACTAAACAAACATTCAATTGAGTCAAATACGGGCATTGAGGAAAAAAATGTTGTTTGCACATGCCAAATTTTAGCCATTTTCTGGCCGGTCATAGGCATTGGACTTGTGCTTCGGTGCAAATGTGAAGCCGTCAGGCACTTTGCCAAGCAGCATCTCGGTGATCCGAACCTGCAAAATGGACAAGGATGTCATTACAATCACGCTGCCTAATATCTCAAAAGCCCCAGTAATCTTCCAAGCCAAAAGGCCACAGCTTACCCAGTCAGCAGCAGATTCAGAGGCCATTAATGTTTCAAGGTCATCACGACCCACATAATAAGGGGGCCGCCAGTTAGGTCGTTGTGGGATCACATCTAAAAGACCAACAGGTATGTATCTACATGTGTAGTTAAGCCATTCCAACAAGAAATGCCTAGTTGTTTCCACTCCTGCAGATGCAAGATGAAAATCAGGAACTAACAAAAATCGAACGTTGGATAGTCACACGCATCAAAATTCATAGTATGGAAGTTATAAGTAATCAAAATCAAACAACACAAAATTATGCTAGAAGACTAGGAATTTGTTATAACTCACCATTTTAAATACCATGGATCTACAGTTTTAAAAAAAAACACAGACTGAAGAGAATGTTAAGAGAAATAGAACTGGTGCGGGGTTATTGAAGTGCGGGAGGGCTTTTAGGAGTTGAGTGGAAAGTTTTATAGGTTAACTAAACAGCCGGCTATGCTGTGATAAGAAAAGGAATGATAATAGAATATATGAGATAATTTCAGGCAAAGGTTGGAGTAGCTTCTATTGACATTGAGATTAGGAAAACACAATTAAAGTGATCTGGATGTCTGCAATGTAAAAGATAGAGACCGCACGAGGAAATGTGAGAATTTAGTTAAAAGAAACTAAAAGGGTAGGGGTAGGGGTATAGTTAACAAGAAAAATAGTTGGGAAATACATGATAACATTTGGAAGGAATATGACCATTAGAGTTAAAACAAAGAAGGCAATGACAATAGATTAAGGAACAAAGAAGGCAATGACAATAGATTAAGAAAACATAAGTACCACAATAAGTATAATACATTATATTATACTAAAACTTAACATATGAAGGAAAATTATTACAAATACCTTCTAAACTATATATAACTTAATTTCAAAAAAATATACAAGAATCATATGATTTTACGATATGAACCTCGATTCAACCGCCACGCTGACATGTTATTGTTTTCCTTTTACAAGAAGTAAAGGGAAGTTCAGCAAAACCTATATATCAGTATGTAAATCTAATTAAACGGACCAAGCCAGTATTACATGGCAGATGTTATATCTCAATTAGGTATTGTTTGTATTAGAATTTTAATTTAGAAATGGGAATCAAGAAAGGGAATGAGATTCTCCGTCAACATGGTTCGATTAAGACTTTTTTGTCATGAGAAGTGTGTTGGAACGGGAATGGGATATCTTAATTCCCATAACCATTCCATTTTTTTTAATCCAAACGCTACCTCAGTATAAATTAATGCAAGTATGTCAGCAGAAAAGTGTCACTTGAAACAAAGAACACAACTAAAAAATATTTGATATACAAATATAAATCTGGACAGTAATACACACCTTTTGTGTCAGAACCCCAATGTTCAAGGCCAAACCGCACGTAGTCCTTCAAAATATTAAATCGTTCCCCAGAACTAATGTCCCAGTGTCGTTGTTCCTTGATTTCAGTAAATATCCAAGGCTGCAAACAATTAGAAGAGTTTGTGCGTCAAATTTCATGTACAATGAAAGACTAACAAATGCATATAACTTAGAACTAGTACCACAGACAAAATAAAAAGAAAACAAAAGAAAAAGAAATTTGGGGGCAAATAGAAAATTTCCAAAATACAAACCTTTATCAGCGCGCCTCGAGCAATCATGCACGTTGAAAGCTCAGGGCAGTCAGACTTGTGCTCATTCCAATCTAGATATGAAAAGATATCTCCATTTCCCACGACTTGCAAGGTGTCAGGGGCTTTTCTGGCACATAGGTTTATATATTCCCAATCAGAAACCTTGGTATAGCGTTGTTGACGTGTTCTGCCGTGTATGGTTATAGCACTTGCTCCCCAGGAAGCAATATCTGCAATTAAAGAATCGATGCGGTTTTTTCCTTCATAATACCCCATCCGTACCTATTTCAACAGTAAATTGCATCTTATTACACCTTGAACAAAAAACAATAATAAGATTTACCAAAAAGACTGAAACAAGAACAAGGAAAAAATAACTCAAAACATGACAAAGTAGATGAAGTGCAAGTCAATTATAAGGATAACTGGATACCAATCAACCCAACCTTCCCAAGTAAAGTGACATCATTGTATGGAACAATAAAAAAATGTTACCATGTACCTTAACAGTTATGGGTGTGGCCACTGTGCTTGAAGCTGCATCTATAATGCTCTTCATCCGCATTGGTTTATTCAGAAGAGATGAACCAGCTCCCTTATTAACAACAATATCAATTGGACACCCCATATTTATATCAATAAAATCCACAGTACATTCTCTATCTATGAGTTCAACAGCACGTGTAACAGTATCTGGATACGCCCCACATATCTGCACTCCAAACAAATCCTCAGATGCATGTCGTCTCAACAGTGCCCACTCTGAAGCTTGCCCCTAACCCAGTAGCAAAAATTACAGGAAGATACGTCAAATCATGTTCCACAGGGTTATCAAAGAATAATCAAATACAACAAAAGAGGAAGAAACCCTACTTCCCGACTTGAAGGATAAGAAAGAAATAATTTAGGGTGATGCATAAGATGGCAACACAGAACCCTAATAGTTTCATTTGTCACCTAATGAGCATGGTTAGTAAAGAAAGATCCTTCTATACAACCACAAGGATTCAAGGTAAATAACTGAAATTGAAAGAAATAGAGCAATCAAACAATAATCCAATACTTAAGTTTGGCATGCTTGAATCTAGTTCCTCTGCTCTGAATTCTAAGAGGTTTTATCACATGGAACTATAGGAAAGTCCATTAAACTTGACAAAATGCATGTACTAAGTAAATCTAATAGCCTGATAGATTCCATATAAGTAAAAAAAAATGTCGAGAAGCCCTTGGGGACAAACACAGACAGAAAACTAATACGCTGGTAGTAAATGTAATATTTTGCAATGCATATAACATTATTTGATACAAGGTACTACACCAGTTTTAGAACAAATCTGATCAACTATTCAGTAAAAGAAAATAGGCAAAACACATACCTGCAATAGATTAGTACACATAGCCATTTCACCACAAGTAATATCAGCTCCTAATACTTTACAAACCCTCCGGTATGGAAGATTTCCAACAGTAGTCAATGGTGCAAGATACAGTTTGTCCCTAAAGTCAATAAGCTTCTTTTCACGCGGGTGTACTTTTAGGCTTCTATCACTATCTGTGCATGTGTAATCATTAGCAGCTACTGGTTCAACTAGTGCGCAGCTTTCCTTATAATCTTCCTCTGGGACACTCACATCTGCTGCAAAAATTTAAGACGAACAACAGTATTAAAATCTCTAAACCCAAAAGAAGAAGAGATACTCCCACCATCCCAAAATGAGTATATTGTTTCTCTTGCATTTTTGTCCCAAAATGAGTGTCGTCTTTCTCTTTTAATAAGTTAGTTATGCATGAATTGTCAACAGTATCCTTATAACAAGTTAGTTAGTATCCCTTAACACGTGATCATAAGGATACAAGAGTAAACATAACGCACTAACTAACTTCTCCTTATTTTTTCTCAAAATAGAAATAAGGACACATTTTGGGATGGATGGAGTGTAAAATAAAACAATTCATTTGCAATGTAAAGGTTTACAAGAGCAGCAATTCTCTTCAGTTGTACATTTAGCTTTCTTGAGGGGCCTAAGTTCGTCAGTTGCAGATGTAACATCTACATTACCATCTACTGGCACAGTTGTAGAATGCTCTAATTTGTCAACTGAGTTACTGGCCATTTCATCCCCATTATCATTTACAGCAGCAACGTCAAGAGTGTCCGAAATAGGCTGATCACTTTCATCATTTTCAGGCATTTTCACTTTTGAACTGCCCTTCCCCTGCAAATAACATGTGAAAATATAATGAACATGATACCAGATGATCCCTTCCATGAATGCAAAAGTGTCAGGGGCACCATATATTATGATGGGATCAGAAAAAACAGTATAGATTGAAGATCAATGTTAAAAGCGATATAATACAAATATTAACGAAAAGTAAAGCATCCTTAGAAACAGAGGGCTGAAAGAAGTTCATTAGTCAAGTGTATTTTAAAGCATTTACATCTTTGAACTAATTTCAGATCATTTTGATGGTTATGGAAATATGTACAAAGATAAAGAAAAATAGAGGGAACCTCTAAGTACTCCAACTCCAATTGAAAAATAACATTTTTAAATGAATAAATAAAATTTGAAAACCATAAAGAAAAAAAAAAGGAAACACAATGAAATTGCAAAAACAGCAACATAGTAAAAGTGATAAAATAATCTACTCCAACGAATTATTGGTTGAGTCTTAGCTAATCATGTCTATGCCTTTGGATCTACCAATTGAATTATCAATTTTAAATATTTTAACCCACTTTTTAACAGTATTGTTCGTTGTCTTAGCAGCAAAAGTAGCTCTATGGACCTACTCCAATTCATTGCTCAATTGTACCCAATCACCAAACCAGCCGGATAGATAGAGCCATGGCCACCAATCTCCCAATCCCATCGTCTCTCTTCGACTCCATTGACATGGGCTCCCACTCATTCAAGATGCTCATCGTGACATCGTCCCCTCCAAAAAGTTCTCAAACATCAACCACCTCAAGGATTCTGTTGTCCTGGCCCGTTTCCCCGCCACCATCTCCTTCCGGTTCAGGTTTGTGCCCTCGAAAGCCCTCCACAAATTCAAGCAAGTCCTCCACTACCGCCACAACCCCTTTGTTTGCAATATGTTGCGTTGCCGCAGCCATTCATGAATCCACCATTAAAGGTCTACTGAATAGATTTTGGCACATTGTTGAAGTTGGAAATATGAATTTGATCCTAAGGTTTGTGAACAGTAGTTTGATTTCGGAAATGAGATAGCACAGTGCGGCATGCACATATTCCTAGACTCCTAGTGTATGTTTGACAGTGGGAAGAAAAAAAGGTAACTTTTTACACTCAAAGGATATTTTGCATTAGTTACATTTGCTGTGAGAGAACAAAAGTGGGATGACTTGCTAAGTTTTATTGCTGGATTTTCATTATTGGTGAAGTGTCAACCATATTATAATGGCTGTGACTCCAGTCCTCTAACAAAAAGTAAAATTGAAGTGAAAGAGGGAAAAATAGAAGTGTACAAAAATTGAGACAGGTAACGAAGTAGCTAAAGAGAGTAAGAACTGATGAGTGGGGCCTAATCATACCAGAAGTCCAAGAGCTTTGAGTTTTGCATCTGCATTAGGGAACTGCATTTTATTTTTCCACAATAGCTTCTGAACATCTTTGCTCAGTCCATTCATTTCAGAGCATTGCTTCAGCATAGTTGAAGAACCACCAGGAACATCTTTATGTGTGCCTGCAAACCTACATGCTACACCATAAGGACATGAACCTTGAGCACTTGCAAAAGGACATTCTCCCTCTAGATCAGCAGGTTTCTGCATTTTTAAACATAGAGATGGACATATTAGTTCACCCACAATGAAAAAATATTATCAAGGAAAAAACATGTAAATCAGTTTAAGACAAACAAATATATGAGGCATGCTGCATTACCTGATCCTTATAGGATTCCAAGTCATGACTGAAGCGGCATTTCTCATTATAAGGACATGCATTAACATCACCAGTCTTCGCAATTGTGGGACAGATATTAGCTGAAGATTTTTTATCCTGTGAGTAAAACAAAACAAACAAACAAAAAAAACCCTGGCGATCAGATAATGATTGATAAGCTTTACTAATCATCTAACTCTTGGAAGCACAAAAAATAAGGGTCTGTTTAGTTATGGAGTATTTCTCCGGTTCTCCAGGAATGTTTTCCAAAATAGCTTGAAAATGGAAAACTGTTTTTTTTTTTAGTTTTCCAAATAGAAAACTCATTCTTTCACTACTTATTTTCGAGTCTATCTATCACATTAAAATTAATCCTACTTTATATCATTCTAATATAGACTCAAAACAATAAAAAAAAATGTTGCAACTAAACAAGTTTTCTAAATTGTCCAAGTTTTCCACATAAAACTGAAAACGGAAACAGGAAAAAAAAAACTATTTTCTACAACTTATCGGGCCCGAAGAGTCTCCAGCTCCAGGATATGCCGCAAGCTGCTTTCTGGCACATTAGCAACATTAGCACTCCTTGACATTGTTCCAGCACACACACTAGCTGCCAGCAACCCTATCCTCTCCCAAGAATCAGACATTTTGATAGAGCAAAATAATGGATAGTTTAAAGTTTGATGCAGAAAATTTTGATACGGAAATCAGAAACCAAAATTTCAGTAATCCAGTTAAAATTGCAAAAAAAAATTTAATAAAAGCACGACGAACACCATTCACAAGCAACGATTTAATCTAAAGAAAGAATCACAAAAAAGAATGACCTTACTTTTGATATTCAAGTTTTAGAGCAGCAACGTACAAATGCAAAATTAAATTGAAAAGACGTATAGTTTCAGAGAGACCTGACGGCGTTCTCGTTTGAGCTGGCGTTTTGATTTCTTCTCCTTAACCAAGCCGGACTGGGAGGTCTTGGTCTGAGCTTCAGCAACGTCGTCGTTTTGGGCGGAGGATGGCCTGGGGGGTGGAGGACGGATGAAGTCTCTCTTGACGGGAGCTATGGACTTGGCCACCAGTTCCTCTGGGGTTAGTCCGTTCGAGTTTAAAGAAGCCAAATCATCGGCGACGACGAGTTCCGCCGGAGACTCGGCCATGGCGGGCGAAAATGACTCGGAACACGGTGGCTCTGGCTCTGAGTGACTGTGGTTTCGGTTTAGAGGAGGTTGGCTGTGGAATATTTTTAACAGGTTTTTAGGGCTTTAGTTGAAGGGAAGCAAAACCGAACTTGAGGATTAAGCTTCTAAACGACGCCGTTAGCGATTGTGTTGATTTTTAAGGGGGGAAATCAATTAGGTGAACCAATTGATCTGGCCGGTATCATGATCTGTTTGTGTCTGTGTCACATCAGTTATTGAGAATAGAGGTGGCGAATTTTAGGGTCAGGTAGGACAGGGTCGGGTTCTGGTTGATGAACCTTAATCCTAACCTGACCACATAGGATTAGGGTCGGGTTTAGAGTTTTATGCATAGAATGCATTTTTTTTGCGGATATACCCAATAAGTCGACCCGAGAATTTTATAATATACTCAACCTGAACTCAACCCAATTTTATTCGGGATAAAAAATGTAGGGAACACGTCACTATATCGGCGTAATAATTGTCTTTTGTTGATTCTTGTTCTCTTTGTAATTTGCAAGTACACTGATGCAACTATATTTGATTTTGACGAAAAATATTTGAAGGTAGCGATCCCTTGAAATCATGCCATGGATGTTTTGTAGATCCACAACGAACAAACACTATTGTTAGATGTGCTGGATTCTACAGCACCAACAAGACTCATTTACAAATATATTGAGCTCATTAGAATTGCGTATGCGTGTTGTGATCCAAATTGCTAGCTCTAGTAGCTACTTCATAGATACATTTCCACATCATCGATTTATACGAGATTGGCAATGCAACTGGACACAGGGCTAATACATTCATGTACTGCAATATATTACAAAATATCCCCTCAAAGGGGATATAGGCATATGAACACTAAAACATAGTCTGTAAACAGAAATGCATGGGAAATTGCCGTTCTATCAAGAGGCTCTGTCCAAGCTTTTGATGCAGTTCAACCATATTTGCTATAAGTATTACTTAGGCTTGAAACTACGACCACAAAAAGAGGCAGAATTGGTGGAAAACATACTCAATTCTGCAGATTGTACACAACCTACTTGATAGTGATGTAGCGATTTGTCCCGTGTCTAGCCCAGTAGTCTTTTAGATCCAGTGGAACTGACAGATCATGGCCTTCTGCTGCCAGCCGACTGAGCAATCTCGTAAATACACTACCACTCATCTTCCGGCCACCCACACGGGCGTGACGCTTGTTTGGCATTTGTGGCAGTGGATATTCTGACATGGTGGTGGTACAACAAGATGACTGCCACCCACCATTTCCCCACTTGTAGCATTGCCGAGGTACTCCAGTGCATGAGCAAACTGGCCCGGGCATGGTGGACTCTTCAAAAGCAATCAGGTTCAAGCCCACCTCCTGACTATCCCACTCTGACTTGTACTTCTTCCCATCAGAGAGGACCTGCCTATTCAAGTCTTCCCCTGCTTTCTTCACCTTTCGTGGCAACTTTGGTGCTTTGGATGAAACGTCCTTATTCTCTTTCGATCGCTTTCTCTTACATGACTTGACTGCTTCAGAAGAAATGACAGATATGGGAAATGCATCAGTTATATGCACTTCTCCCATGTAGTTTGAGACATCATCTCTGTCAGCTGGATGATTCGAGGGATGGTGAATGCGCTTTGCTACACATTGCATTCCACCAGCCAATGGGAAATTAATGGTACTTTCCCGATACTGAAGTGCAGCTAGGGCGTTGTCTCGTTCCATTAAAGCTTCATCTCGCTCCGCAAGTGCTTTTTCTTGCTGCACAAGTGCTGCATCTCGTGCACCCAGGGCATCCTTTTTTTCAGCCAATGCTATATTCCGTTCTCGAATAGCAGCATCCCTCTCAGCAAGAATGGACATTATTTTCTTATTCATGGCTAAAGCATTCTGTTCTTTTCCTTGATGTTGTGGCATCGCATTCCACTGCACATTTTATTTGCATTCAGTTCAAATGGATATGTAAAAGCGCACACATACACACACACACACACACAAACATAGGTAGAAAGTTTATGCATTTTCATTACCGTAGAGAGTGATCCTCTGTAATAGTCCATCTTATATCTCCCATTTTCATGTTGTCCACCATCATCCATCTTAGAATAATAGTAATCGGCAATAATTGAAAACAAAAAATGGTTTCCAGCGGCTTCTCAAATAATAATGTTCATAGATTGGTAGATATTCTGTTTTCAAGAAAAACCAAACACTTAGTTGCAAGCCAAACTTTAACAAGCGGTGAGACAAAACTTATTTACAGAGGAGATAACATGTTTTTAGGAGTAACAGCCCATGTAATTTTAGCAAGACAAGGAAACCAAACTAAAACATGCCAGTCCCCCTACCTAAAAGTAATATGATAACTTGACAGCAAATACCAAAATGGCAGAAAAGCTTGATCACTACCTCAAGA
>JAYMSZ010002469.1:0-11971 GCA_036897665.1 Pelargonium citronellum
CTGCCTACGTCTTAATCATCACTTGCCGAATAAAAACCGCCACAAACCAAAGCAATCACCGCCGCCGCTCTTGAAGAAAGAAAGAGAGAAAAACATGGATTATTATCATTATTAATTCTAATACTTTATGTAAAAAAAATAACTAATATTGATCATTAAATTCACTTTAATCCCAAATTTTTCATGCAAAATTTAAATTTAAATTTTTTTTTTTTGCAAACAATTTGGTCTAGTTAGTATGGTATTGATTAGTTGACTCGTTGTGTAATTTTTGGACCTAATTATATGGTTGAAAAATGATAAAAATTAATTAGTCGATTCGATCTTGAACTGATGCACGTATTTACTACGTAGGGCTGCTTACAAACACGTATTAATTACTTATATTAAAAAAAAGAGAGGAGGGAACACAAGCAACAAGAGTTGAAATTAATCTCCTAGCTATTCACATTTTTCTTCTTCATTTCAGTTTTTGTATGGTAGTATTATATACATATAATGTGTGAAGCTTCTAGAAAATTCAACAAGATTGACTTCAAAAACATCATGCAATAGTTAATGTTATATGTTGAGAAAATTGAAGCATTAGATATTCACAACATTTTTGCCTTCACTGTGGGCAAGTACATTTGCAACTGTGGACCTAAGCATATCCATGAAGAATTTAGTGAAAGATAGCCTTCTCCCATGTGCTGAAGCTGTAAAATTGCAGCTGCGGAAAATTTGCAACTTTCAACTGCCATACCACCAAAAAAACTGGAAACTGAGATTTCTCTTTCATTTTCCAAACAACATATTACAGTTTTACTTGTAGCTGTGCTAATGTGTCAGCAGCGGGAAGCTGCCCACAGCTTAACCAAACAAACACTAAAGATCTCTTGCAAGCTAGCTAAGCTAATTGAAGAAAATAGCCCATAGCTGGCTGTGATAAATTCAAAGTGTTTCCTAGCTAAGAATATATACCAAAAATGAGCAACATTGCTTTTTCTAAATTGGAGTGAAATTTGAGATATAGCATGAGAAGTCAAGTTATGATATATTGGTTTTACTATAGCAAACTTGTAGCTTCATTGATTTAACCACATATATGGCCCTACAAATCTAGGGAAAGAGAAGAAAATACAGTCACTTTATTAGTACATCAAAATACACTCAAAATCGATTCATATCTGTATTTGGAATCGATGAGTATCGCGAATTCACCATATTTTACCAGTTTTTATTATAATTAATTTTGTTGTGTCTTTTTAACCCGCATACAAATTTTCATAAAACGGATATAGAGTTATTGTTATAACGTGTGAAAAGAATAACTAAATGAGAATTTTATCTAACTTTTGAGACAATAATTAAAATCAACTACAACAGAGTCAAATTCAAATTCATAGATGACCCGTGTCTACAAATGTTTGCAACTTCTCACCATTAAGTTGCTAACTACTAATATATTGTATACATATATATGTGTGTATAAGCGTCTCAAACACATATAAAACACTTGTATTTAGAACACATGCGCTAGTACGTATCTTATCTTTATTCATAGATTAGCTCCAAGATCATTTGTCATGTTCACTTTGTGCCATGAGTACTGAACAGACAAAGGAACTGTTGGCTTTGTTGTAACTACAATGGTTGTGTTTGACTGTTTTTGCCACAAACACAATAGCTTCAAAACAAGCAAGAGTGACCTGACCAGACCAGATAGATACATGAATAATGATTTGAAGACAAATTAATATTCTGACCCATCATCATCACTATCTTCTTATATATATGTAGCTCTACAGCACAACCCTATGGCTTCTCATAACTTGCACAGTAGAGAGTAGAGACCCATAATTCTAGCTTTGTTCCTGCACTCTAGCTCAACATAATCATTATATGTACATGGAAACATGTGGGTACACAAAACTGTATAAATAATTGTGTGCAAGTGTCACGGGTTCTAAATAGTCGAATCTATAAATACGATAATAAAGAACACGTGACAATTTCTTATAAGTTGAGCTAAGTTGACGAAGAGATTAAATTTCATTCATACTTATTCCGGTGAAGTGTTTTTGCTTAATCTAAACAAAAGAGAGTTTGAGTGTACAAACAATTGCACAAATAAAAGCAAAAGTTACATTTATTACTCCAAATGTATTGAATATTATTTATATATATCAATATCATTTGTCAATGTCCATTTATGCACTTATGTTTTTTCTTGAATTGATTTTTTCTTTTCATGTTATGTTCTCACTTCAGTGTCTTAAAAATTTATTATCTTGACTTCAATGGCTTAGCTTGAATTTAAACACATATATAATTGTATCCATGAGTTATATTTTAATGTATGTTTGGTTGGGGACCAGGAAGCAATAGAGACAACACTAATTATAATTAACTATATTAATAGCTACTCATAAATTATATAAAAGTATTAAATTATATATGGTGATCATAAACTATCAAATCTATATAATATATATATATATATGCCACATGATCATATAATATAATTCAACCTAATAATAACTAGCAATCACTCTTAAGTCTGTGGTTTGGAAAATGTCACTATTAATATTGATGATTGAAAGATAATACAAGCAACCTGGACTTAGGATGCTTTTCAGACAAGAAAATAAAATCAACCCTATACATATGTTTATTATAATTTGATTGGTCCAAAATTTTGTGTTTTCCTCATGGAAACTTCTATTAGCTAATTAATCTAATGACTAATTCAGTTAAATAATAACATAACAATAAAAATTACCAAATCCTATCATTTTGACTTGTGTACATCTCCACAATTAAAATATAAAAAATATAAATATACATTACTGTTTATTTTTTGTTTTATTGTTTGAGAACTAAAAAAGGACCAAAACCCAAATCTCTTATTAAAAGCAACTTGCTCCAAAGTCTATCACAAAAACCTTCTGCATTTTTCTTTTCTTTTGCTCTCTTCCTTCTTCTTCTTCTTCTTCAACATTTTGTTTTGTTTTGGTTTGTTCTTGAGATATGGGAAGAGCTCCATGTTGTGACAAAGCAAATGTGAAGAAAGGACCATGGTCACCAGAAGAAGACTCAAAGCTCAAGAACTACATTGAAAAATATGGAACTGGTGGCAATTGGATTGCTCTCCCACAAAAAGTTGGTAAGTAATTAAATATTTTATATATTTTTAAGTTTCTTGATTTAATTTTATGGGTTTCTCTAAACAACATGGATCATTAATAGGTTTGAAGAGATGTGGGAAGAGTTGCAGATTGAGATGGCTAAACTATCTGAGGCCCAACATTAAACATGGTGAATTCACTGAGGAGGAAGATAGGATCATTTGCACCTTGTTTGCCAATATTGGAAGCAGGTACTTTTTTTTTTTTGTCCTATACCTATATATATTATTAAAAATTAGCTCCATAGAGTTTGTGGTGATAGATCAATCAAGAACTGTAGCTAAAAGTGGAAACCAAACAAAGAAAAGATCATGAAAATGAAAAAAAAAAGTTTTTCCCTTCTTTTATCTTTAAAAACAAAGAGAACAATGGGTCTCCAAGAAATATAATATTTACTAGCATGAGGCTCAGTTTACACGCAAATTTAATGAAATCGAGTTTGCGTTTTGCACTCACAATCTTATCAAAAGCGGATATAAGCGTTAAATTATCAGATGACATCTTTTCTGTTATCTTATATGCACATCAACCCATAACTCTTTGAGTGATGTTTTTTTTTTCTTCTCATATATAATTACATTAATCACATATTGATCAAGAATCTTCTATTTTTCTGGTGCATGCATGCCATGTTCTCTAAGTTTGGTTAGATCTAAAACATCATATTCTTTCACAGCAACACACACATGAGATCCTAGTTGCTTACAGCTGTTGACCAAGACATGAAAGTCATGAGTACGTTAGATTATACAATTGGATCTGATCGCTAAATACGAGTGTTAATTCATAAAGGGTTAAAGCTCTCGTAAAATCGCTAACTTTTTGAAATAAATTTTTATATAGGTGGTCAATTATAGCTGCTCAATTACCAGGCAGGACTGATAATGACATCAAGAACTATTGGAACACAAAGCTCAAGAAGAAGCTACTGGGTTACATGGTCCCAACTCCTACTACTCAAACACAAACTCATGAGTCTCATCACACAAAACACTATCTTCCACAACAACCACTCCTTCAAAACTTTCCAATGCTAGTGCCATCATTTAATTACTACAACAACAACAACACTGATCATCATCTTGTTCATCAAATCCAAGAACAAGTGAGCTTTGTGCACAACAACCCCATGCAACACAGCACCAACAATTTGCTCATCTTTGGGAGTGACCAAACAAGCTGTAGCTCCTCAGAAAATGGTAGTTGCAATCAATATTCCAGCAGAGATCAGATTATGAGCATCAAACAAGAAGATCATCAAATGGGTTTTCTCCAGAGCTTCATTTCCAATAATGGGTTCCATGAAAACCACAGCAATAACAAGCTCTCAATCTCATCATCATCAACAATGTCATCACTTGGTTTCAACAATGATGATGTGCATGAAAAAGGGTATTTTGGGGAAGTGGCATTTGATTATGATATTGAGAATTTGAAGCAACTGATTAGCAGCAGCAGCAACACTAATTATGATGGTGTTTGATGAAAACAAGAGAGAAGATTGTGAGGAAAAGGAGGTTGTGGAGATGGTGTTGTTGCAGCAAAACTGACTGAATGTTGACTCATCTGTGTGTGTGTGTAAAGATTTGATGGGGTAAGGGGTTGAAACTTGAAAGTTGGGATAAGACTTGTTGGTCAGTTTCTAGGGTTCTGTGTTTTCATTTTCAAATTTTGTGCAATCAAATGAACTAAACAAACTCTCACCTTTTTTTTTTATGTTTATTATAATTATTGTTAATTTGTGTGTGTGTTTTTCTATATATATTTTTTGCATCTAAGAGTTTTGAGTCTATATATGAAAGTTTGTAAATTAAATTAAGTCGAAATATTAAAATTCTTGATCAAAGTTAAGTCTTTTACTTAATTAATAAAGTATTGTTATGTTATTAGTTGACTGAATAACAACATAGTTGTTCTAATTTATCCTTTCTTGATTTTATTAAAAAGTTTGTCCATGATATTTTCTTGGTGAATGAGGACTTGGATCACTACTAAAATCATTTACATCAACTGAATTAGTTAGGAGAATTTTTACTAGAATTTAAAAAACAATGTGAGAACTTTTGGAGTTTTATGGTGTAGGCTTAGATTTAACGATGACTTATTTTTTTTAAGTATTTATTAGTATTAGTTATAGTTTAATAAAGTCTTTTCTTCAAAAAAATCATATTCCAAAATTATAAATTAACAATAACAATGTAAAAGCATAATGTGACTCATATAAGCAGAAAATGATACACATTGTTAACTATTATTTAGCAAAAGTCAACACAAACATGACATCTCAACACAATTACGAAACGTATTACGTAAGTGTTGAACGAATCAACATGACATCTAATATGACATTGCGTGAATTGTTACTCTATTTATCATCTCTCGATCGCACAATTTAACATTTCTTAATAGAAAAATTATTGCATATGCATTGTGTAAAACCCATTTCCTTTCTATATATTTTCTTCTATACATAGGTTTATTAAATTTGTTTCTTAAATCCAAACCAGACATTAGATTATAAGTACTGAACTAAAATTTTCAAGAACCTAAATAAATTATTAATAAAATCAAAACAAGTTGAGATATATATTTATATTTTATTTTGTGATATTATATTAAGTTGACAGGAATCCCCATTGGAAAATGTCCCAAAAGAGCTCCAAAATAACATGATCACAGTATCTCTGTCAGAGTTTCTTCTTGTTGTGTTGTGGTAGACTGGTAGTCCAGTAGAAAAATATTTAAAATTAATATTTATTTAATATTAAAATTAAAATTAATTAAAGCAGATAAAAATAAACAAATAAAATGTGGCACAGAAATAAGCAATTCAGCACTGCACATGAGATTTATTATTTTTAATTTTCTGGGTGGTGAATAAGATAAAATTAGGTTGCCAGCTAAAAATAAATAATTTAATGGCATTATTGTAAAATAAATAATAAAACAAACAGATAAGGGAAAGCTTTTCTAGGAATGTCTTTTCTAGTGAAGTGTTAAATTTAGGTCAAAAGGTTTGCAAAGAACCAACTGACAGTTCTGACACATGAAGATATAAATATACAAATATTTTTCTATTTTTCATTTTCAAGGTTTAATTTTCTCTTAAAACAGTGTTTATCAGCAGAAGAGTGGGTTCAAATTTGAAGTATGTCACTTATTCAATTTGATATTAAATTATGCTATTTTATTTTGAATTAGTTAAAAATTGATCAGCATGCGATCATTAATCATGAAACTCGTATTGACCCGTATAACACGACACGATCCAACGCAAATTGATATGACCTAGTTTTCAAATTGTAGTAAATGTTTAGTCTTGTACCTAACTCAACCAACCTTTTGACCTTCTAAACCCATTTCTGAAAGAGAAAAAACTAGCTGCAAAACAGCTTCATATGCAGTTAATAAGTTACTTGACTTATTGACTCATCAAATAGACCATTCAAAGCCAAACTTTGAAACTCAACTGTCATGCACTGAACAATCTAAACACAACTCAACACAGAATCTAATCCATATGTAGATGATCACAAGTTACATAACACCCTAATTGTAAATCAATGACTGAAAACTGAACCCAACTTCTCAACTTTCAGAGGCGAAAGTCGGATCTTAATCCGAATTTTACATTTATGTCCACCCGATAAGTATCGGTACCAAATAAACATTGATAAGAGAACAACTCTTCGGCGAAAAAGCATGGTAGTATTATCTAGGGTTCCCACAATGTTTAGATGATTAAAACTAACAAGAGGTAGCTGGAATTAAATATATACTCATCAGGGGAAAAATGAAGTGTTCGCATCGAAATTTCATATGCTGTGAAGTTTCATCAGAGACCAATAGACCATTAGCTTATGAACATCCCAACTTTTCCTGCATTGCAAGAAATGGATTCGGATTTATAAGCAGAATATCTAAACCAGAGCAATACACAAAGCATGAGGATAAATAAATAAGTAAATGAACGGTTACTTTAGACAGTAACCAGGCAATGCGGACCCGAACCCGCAGGCACCTTTAATCTGGCCCACATTTACCCTACTCACCCACACATTTTAATATGTAAAACTGGTTGTTGAATCACGATTCGGATCGGGAATCAGATTGCAAAATTAACAAGTAAAAAATTATAGTTACGAATTTTTCTCATTAGGGGTCAAGACTGATTTGACCTGATTTTGTATGATGGGCTTCTCATGACCCAGCATATGTTACTCGGCTGAATCAGAGGAATGAAATAAGATATCGGGAGATATCGGATAATTCGCTCCCGATTCTAACCCATGAGAAATTCAGCAGTGATTTTGAATTGTTTAGGGCGAATGGACTCAAATAAAAAAAAATCAGAGAATCTAACAGGTAAAACCTTCAACCCAACCAGCACCTCTTGCGGGTCGGGTTTGATTAGGCCTTTTTCAACCTAACCCAAAACCTAATTTGACAGCTCTAGATTACCATAAGTTCACCAAAACAGACAACAAAAAGAACCTTTATACACCCAGCATCTTCTCTTCCTACATTTTCCATATATAGAAGAAAAGGGAATTCTATGGTTCATCTCACTAGCAGCAATGGCAACAAATAACGCATGCTGAATAACCCTCGGGACCTAGGAGGCTAGGAGTATAGTATACAACAGTGATCCATCCAGTATGAATCAGCAACACACCTAGAGTCTTTGAGGTATTTGAGAGGTTTTCCATTTTAAGTTTTTTACTGCAAATGTCTTCTGGATTTTTTGACCAGTAATTCACTCTGCACTAACAGTTCGAGTTTTTTTTTATATTACACAGTTTGACTCCTGAGTCCAGAGCAATACTGCTTTTTAAACAGGATTTTAAAAACAGCAAACATATTCTCAGGTCTCAACTGAATCAAACAATTTGAAACTCAGGTATTCAATATTTTTCATCTCTTTAGAAACAAAAGTAAGCAATACTCTAAGAACACTCATGTAGAGAGGGTAATCAAAAGCATAAAAGCTGCAATATGCACAATGTACTAATGTAATACCCCTCCATCCCAAAATGAGCATCCTGTTTCTCTTGAAATTTTGTCCCAAAATGAGTGTACTCTTTCTTTTTTTTATTAAACTAGTAATGTATGAATTGTAAATAGTATCCTTATAACAAATTAGTTAGTATCCCTTAACACGTAAAAGTAGGCGCCACAAAATCACTAGAGGATACCTGAATCTGCGTTTCCACTCAAGCACCATTGCCAGCTGTGCTTGCAATGTTTTTAAGGTCAAAAATCTCAATCCAATACCCATCAGGATCCTTAATGAATGCTAGCCCTTTCATCTTTCCTGCAATCTCACAGAAATTAGGCAAGCAACTATACAAACACGTACGTTTAACTATTTACACAACTATAGATATGTATATGGACTATTGGACTGCACCATGCTGCTTTCAAATATAAAATGTGAATAATTCATCCGTCTAAGCTACGACAATAAATTCCCACCTCAAGAAGTTTATATTGATTAAAAACACCATATTATTCTTCATGAACCCAAATAAGGGTTCCTTACCATCATCAGGTTTCTTAACAAACTCCACTCCAAGACGTTCGAACCTCTCACATGCCTTGTATGTGTCATCAACAGTAATGCCAATGTGTCCTGAAAATAACAAAACTAGAATTAGTACCTCAACAATACTCGTTCTCAGTCCAAATAACTGAAGAAAAGAGTCTGCTGTGGTAGCAGGTCATAACTACAACAATCCACCACAATGCAGAGAAGTGGCATATTACTTTCAATTTCAGAAGAGTGTTGTCCAAGGTAGATTGTCTTGTTTATTTACTTTTGTCATTAGTACTACTATACAAAGTATACAAACTACCACTTTCCATAAACATGTAAGAAGCATTTGACTATTAGTGAGTTCCAATCACATTCATCACTATTCGTGAAAATGTTTCCAACAAGAAACCATATCACTGGCATAACAAAAATATAGATAGTCTTATCCAACAAAATAAGTACAGCTCCATTCTATGAGTTAGTTTCCCCGTGAAACAAAAGTAATAAAGCAGTCGAGTTTCAACTTGGAAAGATTAGCCAACTCATATTAGTTAAAGATTGATCATAGTTCCATTTTTTAATACTTTCTATATATGCCTCATTTTTATTAGGAGTATCTCATCAATGAGTTCAGAAGTTAGCCATTAAGGTAAGGAGATTACATGAATAAAAAAAATTTATAACTCAAGAAGCGTTACATACCAAAGCCACGAGGTTCTGAATTCCCATTGTGATATCCTTTAAATTCAGAATCACTTTCAGTGCCCCAATTACTGCAAGAAGCCTTTGGTCATTAATCCTTGTGAAACACAGGCACAAGAAACTTTAGGTAGAGAAAAAAAATATTACTGTGTAAGCTCTATGGTAGCCTTCTGACTAAATGTCCAAACTGTTCTATCAACTGGGTTACTCGGAGCTGATGATGTATCCTACACCCAATTAAAGAAGAAAAAAAATTCATTACGACTGCCTTTCCTCTACCATCAGTACATGTAAAGACAAATGGACAACGATTATTTAACTTATTATACGACTCATATATAGCAAAGTCGAGTTGTCAACATAATGTGATGCAAAGCCAATAGGTAAATTGGGTAATGATTAATAATAACTCCATAAACACAATGTGTGTACAATACCTCATAGCCCATAAAGTACAAGCTAAACTTCATTTCGGGAAAATCCAACCTCTTCAACAACCTGAAACGCCCGGCAAATTAAAATTAATCTGAGTTACTTAACTCAATCCAACTTTTGAGAAAAATATTTTTCTCAAAATAACTGAATTGACAGGATATAACAAACTCAGGGACCAAAGTAATGATAAACTGTTTACACAACACCCTAAAAATGTCAAAACAGCTTCAGCTCAAATCAGAAGCAATACAATTACACAAAACTCCAACCAATACAAAACTATGCATGTAATATTAATAAATGTAAATTCTTAACTAAGGAATTCAGAAATAGGACCAAAAATATACAATAATTCACTTACGACATCCCCAATACTCTAGTATAAAAATCCAGGCTCACTTTCGGATCCTTAATTCTAAACATCTGCAATCAAACAGTTCATAACAATACACACATAAGTAAATAAAAAATTAGGGCACGAAATGAAGACAATCAAGAGCAACTGCTAAGCACTTCAAACAATTCGCAATTTAGAGAAATCGATTACCGTCTGTTGCATGAAGTAGCCTTTGGTGGCGTCGTCCGGGGCGGTGTGGAGGCCCGGATTGTTGGCCGGCGATTCCTTCGGTTCCGACGACATTCAATATAACCTTCAAACACTGTAATTCCATGATAAAAAAAAACGGCAGAGATGATAAAATTTTCAGTAAATTACATGAAATGGAAGAGAAACGAAATATAGAATCAGTGATCGAAGATGATGACGCCATAACTACCGATACTTACAGTTTCAAAGAAAGAGAGAAGAGCTCACCTTGTGATTCTGGTCGTATGAAGAAACAGTGGCTCTTGATTGCTCAGATGAGAGAAATGGTGCTCTCTTCCTCATTATATAGTCCGAAAGGAGGTGTATATCACGCGCCTTGCAGGTGCGCGTCCTTTTCTGCTTCGAGAGGATAGCGAGGTCTGAAGTTCGACCCTTCTCCAAGGCTCTTGCCTTTACATTCCAAACTTAGGCCTTGTTTGGGAACACTTCTACACCTGCAAAAGTTGCTGCATACTAGTAATATTGTGCCAAATCATAAAAAAATTCAGATTTTCTCTCTCTACTTTGCAATAATTGAGAAGTGGAAAAAAACAATTTTTTTTACTTATTCTGACATAAATAGAGAGAATATCTCTTCTCCACTAACTTGCAATCATGATTTAATATAAATAATATAAAATAATTTTTTTCCACTTTTGTTACCAAACAAAACCTACTTCTATAAGTACTTTTAAAAGCAAGTATAAGTGTTCCCAAACAATCTCTTATAAAGTGTGACTAGAAAATTAGGGACTAAAATATACAGAAAAGAAAACTGAATATAGAGAGAATTTCTTTTAAAGAAAACAAAGGAAAGTTACATACAAGTTTTGAATGAGAACATCAGGATTTACAATTTTTGGATTTAAGCTATCATTAGTCGCTGCTTTTTTATGGGTAGTCCAAAACATATCAAAATCACATGCATGTTTTCTTAAAACACAAGCAAAAGTTTACCAAAACAAAGAGCTACCAACTCCTAATTAATACAAGTACAAGAAAAATGGTGAGTTGTTAAAACTGTAACTTTGGAGATCAGTAGCCTGGATATACTGGTGGCGGTGGTGACTTGTATTGGAACCCTATATTTGGTGGTAGTGAGATATCCTCGTGATGGCCAGGTTCCGGTTGTGGAGGTGGCTTGTTAACTTCTGGTGGTTGTGGTGGAGATTGTGGCTTTTCAGTTGGTGGTGACTTTTCAATTGGTGGTGGAGATTGTGGCTTCTCAGTTGGTGGTGATTTTTCAATTGGTGGCGGAGATTGTGGCTTCTCAGTTGGTGGTGACTTTTCAATTGGTGGTGGAGATTGTGGCTTTTCAGTTTGTGGTGGTGGAGATTGTGGCTTTTCATTTGGTGGTGGTTGTGGTGGAGATTGTGATTTTTCATTTGGTGGAGATTGTGGTTTTTCATTTGGTGGTGGTTGTGGTGGAGGAGATTGTATTACCGGAGGTGGTTTTTCATTTGGTGGTTGTTTTTCAATTGGTGGCGGTTGTGGTGGAGATTCTATTACTGGAGGTGGTTTTTTGATTGGTGGTGGTTGTGG
>JAYMSZ010002470.1:0-11970 GCA_036897665.1 Pelargonium citronellum
TAGATTCCTCCCCATCAAATTGAATAATCAAATTGAAGGCACTGAAATCCTCCCCTCCAGTCTGAATAACACGAACAACTGACAACGATTGCACTTGAAGTTTAAGCCAACCACGTGGAGTGCTCTGCCAACCGCCTCTTGTCACCATCGTGTATGCCAGCAAACCCGAAGTCTGATTCGATGACGCTGACCAGATCACTACCTTCCAAGCCACCTTCTCCTTCTCTGCAATCGTCTCTTGTTGCCCCGAACGCCAACCAAAAAACACACCGCGAATCTACGCCGCAAATCTGCAAAACCTAACAAAACCCTAACTTGCTATCAAAGCAAGACTCGCTATCAGAACGAGAAAGACCGCAATTTGCTAATTACAAATCCAAGAGACTGTCGCCGTTCTGAAATCAAGAGCAGCCGTAGCCGAACAAAAACCCTATTCTCTCAAAAAGGCAGAGAGCAAAAGAAGCACAAACCCTAATATAATTACTAAAGTGCTCCTCTTAAAGTTAAATGTAATTAGTTTCACTTATTTTATTTTTCACAAAATTTGCAATTGGTTGAGATCCACTCCAATGTAAGGTTGACCATTAATTTAAAAATTGATTGCTGAACATGTTTTTCGTGAAAAGATTAGTAACGACAAAAATATATCTCTCAAAATTAATTTTTTTTATGTGTAACAGTTATACTACTTTTTAAGTGACATGTGTTCAACGAATAATAATATAATAACTGTTAAGTAAAAGTTTTAAAATTCAAATTTGAAATTTGACGCGGGTTAATCATGACTCCAAATTAAGTTACACCAACACAATTATCTTAATGCATTTGTAAATGTTGGTCAATACTCAATACTCAAAAGATAAGTTTTTAGAGGGAGATCCACTATGCTAATTAGTGCTTATTGGTTGGCAGGATCTCTAAAGAAAGGAACAACAATTCTCTACTATATAAATTGAAAGGAAGCAAACTAAGGTTGACCCTTTTCATGTTGGTTGACTCTACTAAATCTTCAACTTGTTCACATTTTCCATGTGTATCATGATTATCATTATCAAATGGTTTCAAATGAGTTTGGTATAATTACATTTGTGGTACATGTATGTTAATTGCGAATTGAAGTGAATTTTAATGTACAATATTAAAATGATAAGTATAAGTCAACTTTATTTATTTACTCGTCATTGTAATGTATAATTTTAAATTAATTTAAGTACGAATGATTTGAAACAGTGAATCGTAGATTATTTGTAATTTCTATTAGTACTAGTATTTTTACCCCGCGATGCTGGGTTTTTGCTCTTTATATCATTTCAATTATTAATTCTCTTTCTATTTATATTGGTTCAATTGTTTAATCTCTAACATATCTTAACAAAATGTTTGAACTTGATTACTTTCTTGAATAACTGAACCTCAAAATTAATACACTTCCACCATACATTGCTTTTGTTGTCGTGGTTTCCGGTTGTAGGTTGACATTTTAAAATTTTCACTGAGAAGAGCGATAAAATGTCATTTCATTTACGTGAATATACTGAACCAATAAGTTTAAAGCTCCATTAAAATAAAAATTCAAGATAACAAAATTAAACTTCTCTTTGAAACATAAAGCAAAATTAAAATTAGAATATAAGAATTTTAAAATGACAACTAAATTTTTGTATACATAAAGAATAATGAAAGAATGTAGTTACCAATAGTGGAGTAAATGAAGATTAACACGACAACGTGAACGAAATTGAGGCTAGATAATGGCTTTCACATAACCGAAAGTTCCTTTTCGAGATCAATCTATTCTATTTTTTTTAACACGAGATCAATCTATTCTTATTCATATATTTTGAGAAACTGAATATAAAAAAAGTCACTGAATTATCAAATCATAAACACACATTTTCTTTTATGTAGATAAGCAAGAAAAGACTAAATCATGCAAAAATAAGAAACACAACAACAACAAAAAAAACCATAATCTTAACTTATACAAAATTTCCATTAAAAAAAATTATTCAATTCTCTAAATGAAACAAATTTATATATAAATCATCATTAAATTCAAAATGATGAAATATAAGTATGTTCCAATCAAAATTATAATAAAAAAAACTAAAAACTACCTAATAGTTGCCTAAGTAGTGAGCACGGCTACATCAATGAGTTCCTTGGCTTCATACAACAAAGCTTAAAACTGGGAACACATATTTGCTATATATAATTTTTCTCATATACACAAATATTATAAAAAGATATTATAAATTAATAATGTTTTTGTTGATGTTTGAGTAAGCTTGAATATACAGGGATATATATTTCAAATTATCTTATTAGTTAGGTAACTAAAGATGTTTAAATTTATTCAAACTACTTGATTTATCTAATATTTAAAATTAATAATTATATCAAGTTCTCATTATTTAATTTTTTATATAATAATAACATTATAATTTAACCACAAAATTAATTAACTAAAATTGCCACATGTCATGAAATTAGACACTCAATTAAAATTTGAGAATGACACACGTCAATCAGAGAATGTAGGACTTCTCTTTATAATATATATATTAGATTATTAGTGACATTATTGTCAACTCTAATTATTTATTTTTAAGGCTTGAGTTATTTGGATGGGTAGGGAGTGCAAACAGCCACTAGGTTTGCTTAAAGCTTGACAGCCTCTCAAAGATCCATTCTCTACCATTTTGGGTCTAAAAGCAAAGGATACAACTCTAAATGAAATATTATACCCCACAAATCCACCATGAGTGCATATAATCAAAAGCAAACCATTAAAAATTTGTTCAACAAGTAAAGAGCGAAAAAGTTACTAAATCACACGACTCTCACGCGCTTTAAAATACAATGTTTTAGACGTTAAAGTAATTGTAACTTGAATCAATATGCGTAAGTAAATTCATCGATGATTGAAATTTCTCAAAAGATGCGAAAGTTCAAAACAATTGTTTATGACCGTTGTACAGATACGTTAAATTTGCACACAAATCAACAATTCAAATCTTGAAGAAGATATGTAAAAGCTAGCATTATTGGGAAGTCTCAGGGTGCAAAATAAACGTGTCACTGGCGGAACTTGTTTTTACGGCATAAAAATCATTTCAATAACTGTAACTTAAATCAGAATGTATTAGTAAATTCATCGGTAATTGAAATTTCTTAAAAATTCGAAAGTTCAAAACAATTATTTTATGACCGTTGCACAGATACGTTAAATTTGCACACAAATCAACAGTTCAAATCTAGAAGAAGATATGTAAAAGCTAGCATTATCGGGAAGTCACAAGGTGCAAAATAAACGTGTGACTGGCGGAATCTATTTTTACGGCATAAAAATCATTTATGCTCAATGGCAAAACGGTCATTTCCCTGAAATTCAGCCCCTAGTGTAGTTGGTAAAGAAATTGAGATAGAATCAGCTATGACAGTAGTGAGTCACAGATGTTGCTAAAAGCATGGGCCAATTGGTCACTTTCACTCAAATCTCTGCCTCTTCCTCTGTTTTTCTCTATAAATTTCAAACCCAATTGGATTTTCATTTCAAGCTCTGCATTTTCTCTCTCTCTCACTCCCTCTCTCTCTCTCTCTGCACAGTGCTTTCACTTTGGCCATGGCGGATCTGAAGTCAACGTTCCTGAAGGTGTACTCAGAGCTCAAATCAGACCTGCTTCAGGACCCTGCTTTCGAGTTCTCGGACGAGTCCCGACAATGGGTCGAGAGGGTATCGGTCTTTCTCTTTTCCTTTTTGCTTCAATCATGCAATGTTGCAGAGCTTAGATTGCTTGTTTTTGTGATTCAGTGTTCATTGTAAATTCATGTTCAATGTTTTACCTTTTCACTAACTTTGATTTTGATTCTTGTGTGTAGTTTGTGTTTTGAACTTGAAAATGCCGTCTCTTTTGTTGCCTTAATTAACAAGGACCCAAAACATGAATTAGAAAGTAATGGACAGGATTGGTGTTTGTTACTTGTTTTAGATGTAGAGTGTAAGATTTTTGTAAACTTCTTGAGCTTACATGTTTACTTGATTTTTGTTACTTGTTTTACATGTACCTCAAGTAAAGTGATGGTTTGGGTCTTTCACATCACAATGAATGATAGCACCTGTTGCCTTAAAACTGTATTCTTCATCTTTTTCAGTGAAAAGTATATAGCAAAAATGCCATTAAATTTCTCAACTTTGTATAGAAGGTTACCTATGCTCATAGATCAGGTTCATGACCCTTTGTTGGCTTGAAACAAAGGGTCTTGCCCACTTGTTTGTTTTTTGTTTTTTTTTTCTTCTACATTAATGCACGAAATTGTCAATTTGAAAATACTTGTCCCCCTGAGCAGTGTGTTATACATATGGAGTATTAGTGTTTGCTAGATCTTATGTAATGTGTTTCAAGATTTTCTGAGAATTTTTAAATGCTGATTAGTTTCTTATTACCAACTCATTAAATGATTTTCCATTTTATGCCTCTCATTAATTTTTTTGTGGGCACCTTTTATTTGGTTTAACTGACTTCATTTTTGCTCTATCTATTACAGATGCTGGACTACAATGTGCCTGGAGGTGGGAATTGAGCATTTTATCATATGTTTTATCTAAGCAATTTAGTGCCAGAAGTATTTATGTTGGAACTTAACAAGTTGTTCAAAGGCTTTGAAACAGATTGAAGATGCACGACTCGTTTAAACGAATTAATCTTACTGAATAAGCTATGGATTTTTTTTCTCTTGCAGGAAAGCTCAATCGGGGACTGTCTGTTATTGACAGCTTCAGATTGTTGAAGGAAGGAGAGGAATTATCTGAAAATGAAATTGTTCTTGCAAGTGCTCTTGGTTGGTGTATCGAATGGGTATGACTATAGAAAACCACTCGTGTTCCTAGCTGAAGACTCTTTGTTTAAATAGTAGCTGTGCTGGTTTTACATTCTGCTTCAGATGACCTGACAATCTTACAATTTTATGCCATTATTTTACTTTTCAGCTTCAGGCATACTTTCTAGTTCTAGATGATATAATGGATAACTCCCACACGAGGCGTGGTCAACCCTGTTGGTTTAGAGTGCCCCAGGTATGTATCAAGAGTAGCATGCTTGAGTGTTTCACAGTTACCTTCTTTGTTGACGTTTCAAGTAAAATCAGCTGACATGTAAAATCTATGTTGCTTTGCAGGTAGGTCTGATTGCAGCAAATGATGGTGTTCTGCTTCGCAACCATATTCCTAGGATTCTCAAGAAGCACTTCCGATCAAAGCCTTACTATGTAGATCTTCTAGAATTGTTTAATGAGGTAAGGACTTGACATATTTGTTATGACAATTACTTTTACTGTTTTTATATGCTAGATGCTAATCATTGTCATCTCAACATAGGTGGAGTTTCAGACAGCTTCTGGTCAGATGATAGACTTGATTACAACACTTGAAGGAGAAAAAGATCTGTCCAAATATACCTTGTCACTGTGAGTCAATCATGTTTAGAAATATATCTCAAATGTTCATAATCCAACTATTTGCGTAAGATTTATGACTATCAAAAGTACAACCTAACCTCGTTTGAGAATACTTGTTGCAATTGGCCTTAATTTCTGCAAATTAAGTATGTCATTATGCTAGTTTTTCTTGCTAGGAAGATGTCAAATTATGTATCAAGTCATTTTTTAAGGTTGTCTTGAAAGTTGTAAAAGATTAATCTTCCCATCTTACAATACACTATGTTTCACCAGAAAGGCGGAAACATGTATCCTTACAGTTTTCTCTTTCTCTCTCTCTCTCTCTCTCTCTCTCTCTCGGAATCTAAATTGTTAGTTTTGGAAAATTGATTTAGGTTATTGGATTTATTGGTGACAAGTGACTATTACACACTAATAAGAATTGCTTATTGCTTTGGTGTGATGGTGATAAATCTTAAGACGCGAGCTATATCAAAATTTCATTTGTTTATTTTGTTAAGTTGTAAGGCATGTTCATTTTTGCATTTCCTAGAAGATGATCTCTTTTTATTTATTTTGCAGGCACCGCCGCATTGTCCAATACAAGACTGCCTACTACTCATTTTACCTTCCAGTGAGTAAAATTTCTATGTCATGGCACACCCTAGTTACTTGTGACTGGTGTTCTTTAAATCGGAATAATCCTTTGCAAAGACATTGTCCCATGCTAGATGTATCTGCCTCATGTCTTATGTTCGATATATTATAAATTTGCAATGCATATTTTAGCTTGTGGCCTGATAACTGTATGTTGTGCTTCATGGAAAGTAACAGTGAGAAACCCGCCTGACATTTTTGTGGATATATGCTATATAACTTAGTAATGATAGTCATATCATGGTTTTCTCTCTTAAAATTGTTACGTCTTTAATATTTGTTTTGCTTTACAATGATGGAAAACTGTAACCTTTATAATTGACTGTTTGCCATTTGTACTCTGTTTTACTTAGGTTGCGTGTGCTCTGCTGATGGCGGGGGAAAATCTTGACAATCATGTCGACGTAAAGAACACTCTTATTGATATGGGGATCTACTTTCAAGTGCAGGTGAGGCATGAAAAAGTGTAATTATTTTGGTGCCAGTAGTGTTTATTCCATAAGAGCATTTCATTACCATGGTTGGAGACATGTAGGAAGTATTTGAACCGGATCATCTAAAAGATCAGTTTTAGCAACAGACCAGTATGCACAAATAATTTGTCAAGTACAATTATTTCGTTCATTTTATTCTAAAACTTGGGTATAGTTGATTGAATGCTTAATAATCTTGATTGGCTTGGGTGATATGCTACTAAAGTTTGAACACTAACCTGTCTGGATGTATATATTATCTCACTCAATGATGTGCTGGCTGTTCTTTTATAGGATGATTATTTGGATTGCTATGGCGATCCAGAGACAATCGGCAAGGTGAGTTTCAGCGTGATGTTTCTTCAGCTCTTGGCAAGGTTAGTTGTTATTCTTATGCAAGTTTGTTGTGCTATCAGATTGGAACAGATATTGAAGACTTCAAGTGCTCCTGGATGGTTGTGAAGGCATTGGAGCTTTGCAACGAGGAACAAAAGAAAGTTCTGAATGTAAGAGCGGTGTTCCCTGTATACGCATTGTGGTATTTCAGTTGAGAAATGTAAAAGTTTGCTCACCGAAGATGTGTTTGTTCCTTTCCAGGAGAACTATGGAAAACAGGACCCGTCCAATGTCGCAAAAGTGAAAGCCCTCTACAATGAGCTCGATCTCAAGGTACAACTACAAACATGATCTTACATAAGATTTTGTGTTAAAAAGTAGTTTAATGTTCGTTTTCGGGATCACGCAACGTAAAATAACATCATGTAATCTAATCTGATAGGGTGTGTTTGCGGAATATGAGAGCAAGAGCTACGAGAAGCTGGTGAGCTCCATAGAAGGTCATCCAAGCAAGGCAGTTCAAGCAGTGTTGAAGTCATTCTTGAGCAAAATATACAAGAGGCAGAAGTGAGTAAATGGGATTGTTTAAACAAGTGGTAGATGTAGAAATTGGTGTGTCCTGATCATTTGTGTTTGTAATTTGATGCGGCAACAAATAATGTTGTTGGGTGTTCCTATTCATGTAAACATTTTGGTGCTGCTGGTTCTTATTAATTTCATGATTGAATAAACCATTTTCATTTCATTATTTGGAGTCATATCAAAGTCAGGGGTTTATATCCGCACTAGTATTAATAATGGCCTAATAAAATAATTAGTATACTGAATTTCATCAAACGCACACACATATATATAAAATACAAGTAAGAACATCCAAAAAGTAGTAGCAAACAAGAAAAACACTTGAACACTACTCGTCAGAGGAGGATGCGAGTTTCTCCTAAAGAAGCGCTTTAGTCGAGAAATCGACTCTTGTATTATATCAAGTCGATCATTTGTAACCCGTGTATGCTCCTCAATCTCTCTCTCTAGACTTTTATGAAAACATTTCTATATTATTCATTATGGGCAAAATAAACACAAAACAAACGAATAAGCTTTCCTTTCTTATTAGCATTCTAGACTAGAGACTCGGTCTTGAAGTTTCGCTTCATAAGTAGAATGTGTTGTGTCATACGTTGGCTTCTTCCATTCATTAAAAGTAAAATAAAATACTAATATTTATTAGATGTTATACTTATCCACTTACCCTTCTAAATCAAAACCTAAAAAGGATTTTAGAGTAAATCTTGATTTGGAAAGAGATTCAAATTCATGGATTAGTTGTGAGCCCCAATTTAGATATTTTTACCGTCTATGGTAAAATACTTGATGATTGAAATCTAAATTAATAGTAGACTTTTACTTTCGGTCTTTGAGAGGATGAAACACACAATAAGATCAACTTTCAAGTGGAGTTTTTAAAATACTATACTTAAAGACAAATTGACAAGAGAAAATGTATAGTAGAATGTAGACAATAAATCGTGATGACGTTCCGCTGTGTGACTGGTTGATAATGATATCATCGTGAGTGCCAAATAGACGTACTTTATCTTGAACTTGGGTAAAAACAAGCGACTCGGCGTCTTAACGAAATAATCAAGGACATAAACTCTCAAGAAAGGGCTTTCAAAGAAAGGGTTTCAACGTTGATTCTACCACATACTCCATAGTTGCTTTTGTGGGATCCATAGTTGTACGATTGCCTATACTCATGTCGATTTTCTTGGTGAGAATTCAAGTGAAATATTTATACATATTTATAATTTGGTGCTGATATTGACTCAGTTAATGCCTAATGGATATCCGAATCTGTGTGGTCTAATTGTTCCGAGTCAGTGACAAGTAACAGTTGATATTGGCAACTTCTACCATTTGTATTTGGAAATAAGGGGAATTTGACTCATTATACATTTGCTCAAAGGAATTGTTGATCAACACAATATTTTATAAGATAAATTTATTTAATTAATTAATTAGTAAGACGAATATTTGTGTTGTCTAAAAGTTAGTAAAACATTAAGGTAGTGATAGGGGCGTATATAGTTGAGTATTTAACGAGCCGTTAGAGTTCGATTCACTAAATGTTTAGATCGAATTTGTTATAATAACCTTAAACCAAAATTTTGTGTTGCTAAGTGAGAGCGTTTGTTGTTTTATAACTAGTTTTATATTATATTAGATATAATTTTAAATATATATTTTCACATAATTGCATACTCCATTGTATTATATATGTGATTGCATGTTTATCTATATCTCATTCTTCTTTCCTATAATTTAAATATAACTTCTTACAATTATTATATTATAAGAAAGTTTTATAGTTTAAAGTTTGTAATGATATATTTTTGGATTGATAATGTCACATAACTTATAACATATGTACAAGTATTATATAACATATATATTGTTTAGACATATATAATGTCAAAAATAGTTATTTATATTAATGGACATGTGTTAATAATCTTATTTTAAACTTTATGAAAGTCAATTTATAATAAATTAGCAACTAGTCCAATATAGATTAGCTCAAAGTTGACTATTTTCACCAATTCGAGCTCAAATCATATTTATAAGTATGATCGAGTTCGAACCGAGTACAAAAAGGTCAAACCGAGCTGTGTCCAGACTATTTTAATAGAATTGATTCAACTCGTTTACACCCTAAGCTAGTTTTGAAGAGATCAAGTTTTCTGAAAATCTAATGATAACATTAGTTCTTTTAATTTGTATACTAATTGTTTGATTGGGAACTGAGGTTAGGGAAACCTATTGACTAGTTCTTAGGTCACCATTCTGCCTTCTTCAACGTGTCGGTGTGGGCTTTCTTTATATTGGATTAACTTTTTTTTCTTAGTGAAAGTTGATCTTAATTAAGATTAATTTATTTATAGCACAGAGCATATTGTTGAATTTCACACCGGATTTTGGGGTTTCTAAACAAATTGCCCCTCAAGGACAATTTATTAGGATACTTTTCTCTCTTAAATTCAACTATTGTATTAGTTAATTCGACTTCATTTTACTCTATTCTAAATAGTTCTTCTTTTGTTCTTTGACTAAATTATAATGTATAAGCCCTTAGGGGTGACAAAATGATCAAGACACACATCTTCACATGGGAAGTCGTGGGTTCAAATCTCATTACGTCAGGTGAGATGGAGATCGGTTAAAAGGGAAGAGCTATCTCTGTTGTGTAACTCAATTTTCTTAAAAAAAATTTGTTAAAATTATATTTTATATAGAACTTTTGAAAACCAATTTTTCAACTTATGGTAAATAACTTCTCTAATCACATTCACTCCATGTGATCACAGTTTTGTTAAATAGTTTTGGTACTATCATTTCCGACTTTTGCTACTATTTTGCGTCATCGATGCATATTCTAGCAAACATATTAAGATTTTTGTGACTCAACATTCAATCTAAGTATAAAAAAACAACGCATATATTTGGAGTTTTCTGTTAACTCCTTCAAGTTAGATAATCTTGTTTTGACATTTATATGCAAAAGAACGGTTGTATCTTAAGAGATGTAACGATATGATAAATTATCTTTTAACTTAAAAGTTAGTTATGGACTCGAAAAATCATTCTCCAATATCAACAATCAGTACCGGAGAATAAAATAGAATGAACTCCATTTACTTCAAGTGGTTTTAAACCAGTGACTAACGTTTTTATGCATGCTTAAAAACCGAAAAGTTTACTTAAATGCCACACAAAGACAACTACACAAATTTTTAAATTTCCAAATAGATGGTTTTATAACGAGTTAGAAGTTGTATATTAAATTGAGTATGGTGTGAACACACCAATTTTATATAGCAAAGAATCAAGCTAATTTAAGAAGGTTTACGTAATGGGGATGTTGTCTCTTTCCTCTACCAGATTTGATATTCATTTCCGAATTGAGAAGACGTTGGATATTAATATTATAGCTATCCATGAAGTTTCTAAGAAAGTTTAACACGTACACTAATTAATTGTTTAGCATAATATATTAAATTAAACGTTTCATATGCGGTTCTTGAAAGTTTCAAACTTTAATTAGTCGTTGAGTTGAGTTGAGTTTGGTTGGCTTGACTAGGTCGCTTTATCCTAATTTCAACTAAAATTTGGACAATTGAGACTGTGACTCTCCTTTCAACTCATCAATCACTCAATCATTACTTAAACAACACATCTATATCCATTTGCTCATTATGACGACAACCATAAATTGAATTGAGTATTGGATTCATTTTGCTTTTTATACGATAAAGTAGAACATGTTGAACCAAATGTTTAAAACATTTGGATTTTCTATAAGGTCTCAAGTTCGATCCTTTTTGTCAACGGTATGAGTTGAGATTTGTGGGATGAAATTTCTTTGGAAAGTGAAAAAAACATTGTTACTTCGAGTTTGATGTCCCGTTAATAAAAAAAAAGTATAACACATAATGATTGTTTTAACAAAATATAAAGTCTTAACCCTTCCTTTAAGTAAAAGCAAAAACTAATTTATGGTATCGTATACTTCATTGTGTAAGATCAAATTTATTTGGATAGTTTAATGCTTCGTTTTTAAAAAAAAAAATCTAATAGTATATATTTAGAATTCTAATATAATTTATAATTATAGGTACTTTTTAAGGATGTAGTTTACTGTCAAACTAGAAAAGGTTTTGATTATTGCAAGAATTCGTGTCATTTGGGACACAATGCACGACTGTAGATCATCAACAGAATGACAACGGAAGAGGGAAGATTTGGATCTACCACAATTATATGATTTGAAGGGTGACGTCATCTTTAAGAGAGTCATGTTGGATCACTTGATATAACTCGTTTAGGAGAGCCAGAGGAGGTTCAAGGTGGAACCATATAGCTACTTCCCTAATTTACAATATAAAAAAGTAAATAATTTCAAAAAGTCACACACAACCAAACACATCATACTAAGGCCTTGTTTGGTAACTCTACTTGGGATCTATTTGAATTGTCTATAGAGTTTTTTGTCTACACCATTTGTTTGGCA
>JAYMSZ010002471.1:0-11970 GCA_036897665.1 Pelargonium citronellum
TCTTTAGCCAAAAAGCCTCAGATATAAAGCCCGGCGGAAGCCGGCCGTTGCAGAACCTCCCGGTGGGCCGGCCGCCCTCGAAGTCCCGGCCGTACGGCCGGAAATTACTCTTCAGGATCGTTGCTATGTGGTTGTTGTTTCCTGTGTCCACCGATGAGTCTCCGAACACTATCACTGCCGGGACTGTTTTTGCTCTGCATGTTATTGTGGTTGTGATTGTGAGGACCATCACTGCCACTAGAACTCTAGCTGATGCCAAGAAATTACCAATCCATGCCATTTTTTGTTGCCTCTGGTTTAGGACAAGATTTGTGATAAATATCTATTAAAAAGAAAATTGAGAGAGTGATGTGAATAGTTGGGGGTGTTCGGTGGGAGTTTTAATGGCGAACCAGCAAGAGAGTGCTAATAAATAACCCATTTGCAGGGTTTGATTAATTTGTTTAACCAACAACATGGTGTTAGGATGAAGTAATAAAAATGGTAGGGCCTTGAGACCTATATATATTTGCTGATGTTGGGACAGTTTTAAAATTTATGTAGAGCTAACAGTAAATACTTAACCTTTTATAATTATATTATATTATATTATAGTGTATTTTCATTACCATTTAGAATTTATTGGTGCCACGCTCCTTGCCAGACTGAGATTGATTAGAGGTTGCATATGATTGGCAAATATTTCAGTCCCGCAAATGAGAGTGCACAAGAGTAGGTGTGGCCTTTAAGGCTTGCCAGTTTCTATTTAAAGCGATGATCTTCAAGACCGAAAAACGAAAAATTTTATTTATTGATTTTGTAAATACAGAGTTTTTACCTTTGGTTGTGTTGTGTTGTGTCTCATCTATATAACTTTCTGGTTGCACCAAAATATGGTTATGTCATTACATTACATTACATTAGTATTGCAACTTGCAAGCCCCATAAACTTACAACACATTTAATTTTAATCTCAGCCTCAAAGAAGGTTTACAGTTATTATAGTGAAAACTAATTATATGCTAAAACAAGGCAAAACTATAAATTGGCATCATCAGAAGACGCCACAAATAAAACAAACTCTTCAATTATAGCGAAGCACATTGCTATAAAATGTGAGGGCTTCTAAATGAATGCATGCCATATTCAAATCCTTGAGAGAACCAAGTGAGCGCGCAAGAATATGGCAATGTGTGGGAGAAGAATTGTTATATGTGTCGGGGCAGTTTTGTTTTGTTCATTATTGCTGATAAACGTAACAAGTGCGCGAGAGCTTAAAGGTAGGGGAGTTGCTGTCCCAGCTCCCGCCAAGGCGATCTCATGCTTGGATGAGGATATAACAAAATGTGCATTGCTTCCAAATTCTGTATCTGATACTGATTACCAAGGAGAAGTTGAGTATGCGGACATCAGTGGCGACCATAACAAGAAAGAGACCATCATTGTTGTGGGCCATTAAACTTTTTTTTTATTTACCAATATTGATCGCAGTAGGGGAGCTCGTGCGCAATCCTGGGTTCTGAATTCGGGACACCTCAAATGGCGAGCAAGCTATTAACGTAGGAATAGTATTTTACTATGGGTTTTTACATGTATATATAGTTCAAGATCATATATGTATATATATAAATATATATATAGATGAGCAAACCATATTTATATTTACTTGCCACTAATCTAATCTAGACTTGTGGACTAAGTGTTAATTCATCCCATCTATATTACTCATCATAATCACATACTATTATTTTCTAAATCATTTAAATGATATTGTAGATTTCCTAAATAATAGCAATTCACGAGACAAGAAAATAAAAGATAAAAAGAAACTTCTATTGTTACAATAACTAACTTAATATGAAGAAAATTAAATTTACAGCATCCACCACTCATATATGACAAGAAGAAAATTTTGAACATTATACAAAATCTTGAAATGTTGGAAGCTAATTGATTCATCTTTGTAAAGGGCAATCCAATGCAGCATTTTATACACCAAAGGGGAGAGACTAAACTCAGAGATAAAACCTGCTAATTATAAGTACTATAGAAATGGAGAATGGGTAAATAGTAGCATTACAATAACACATGCTTTCTAGTTACCAGCCAACCAGCCAGCCCCATCAATCTACAACCAAATTCCAGATAAAAACTCAAAACTTGTGACACACAGTTGATCTCAGATAAAACAATGAAATCATGTACTGTCCATTTGATTATCACTGCCATTTGGATTGGTTGGATTGGTTGGGGCAGCACCAAACATCACCTCTTGAGGAGGACGGGCAAATATTGAGGGAGCACTGATATTGCTGAAAGCAGGGGCGGCAGGAGCTGGATCATTACTAATCTTTGGGAACCCAAAACTAAATGCTGGTGCAGCAGGGGAGAAAACTGGCAGGGTTGTAGGGTTGCTACTATCATTTGACCCAAATATTGTTTGCTCGTACTCCTGCAACTGCTGGTGTACAGCTACAATCCATCCATAATATGTAAATGAATTACACAACCACTATCATCAAGCGCAATTGCATGAAGGAAACAAGACCATTAAATAATTGAAATTGGAAAGAACAGTCTCTCAGAGATGAGAACGAACACAACAAGCATGTATGGGAGAACATGATTAGAGATTCTGGAGAAGTCAACAGAAACCTTGCAATAAACTACAATTACTTTGTCCTTAGGAATTAGAATTAACATATTCTATTATTTTCAAACAGTAATCATGCTTTAGTTGATTCCCTGAGATGGGGAATTATCCTATAATGCAAAAAAAAAAAAAAAAAAAAAAAAAAAAAAATTCCCCCAAAAATTTTATTAGTTAAAATGTTTTGTTTTCTTCCCAGAAAGGGGAAATTTTCCTAAAATGAAAAAAAAAAAAAAAAAAAAAAAAAACAAAACTTCCACTAAATATTTATGTAGTTAAATGTTTCTTTTTATAGTTGAAAGCAAATTTGTAGCATGTACCTGGTGTTAGCTCAACAGATGGTCTTCGCTCCTTCACCCATTGATAACTCTGTAGGAGCCTCCATCCTTTGCACTTCATCAAGTATGCAATAACAATAGCTGGCGACCTAATGGAAATGGCAGAACTCTAGTCATCAGAACAATAATAAAGGAAAACCCCACAATTTCCTATGACAAAAAGATTGTGACTGGATTTTTTGTCAACTGCCTTGTATACCATAATCAGCTACAGAATGAAGTCCAACCAGGCTTGGTATGTTATGCACATTTTGGTACTCTAGCATCAAAATTTGTGGGGTGTTTATGTGCTTGGTTATTTTTTCCTTTGACCAAAAAGAAGAAATCAACTCAGCGATCACTCACCTATTTTTCCCTGACATGCAGTGCACCAGAACACGAGCCTTGTCCCTTTCACATTGCTCTGCAGAAACAAATATAAGTTGCATGAGAATTATACCTCATAATTTGTGGTCACCAATTGAAATCATCTGAGTTACTTCAACAAAATTTGATAATAGTACAACTATGTCAACTATAAACCATTATCTCAATATAATGTGAAGTTGCGGATCAATCATTGAAGCTAAACGCAACTATAGCACAGCCTCACATGACAGGGTATCTACTTCAACCAAGACTCACAATTACATTCATAAGACATGAAAGAAAAATGGAGAAGGCGCAGGTTGCTTATAAAGGACATAGACCATAGTATAGAGCTGCATCAATCAAGTATATTTTAGTCACCAAAGTCTAATGCTTCTTCAGAAAATTATTCGACAAAACAATAGAAAAAGGAATAATAATGAAAGAGCAAGTAAACTTTTCTCTTATTCATTTAATAACTGTCCCACAGAATAAAGTTTCTGGATCTATCCTTGTTCATTTACAAGCATCTAGAAATAAAACCAAAGCATTCTCATAAACTAAAACATATAATTTAAACGCACTTCAGATAGAAACATACCTAAGAATTGAATTGCATCATCAAATGGCAAAGTTTTATCATCTTGGAGGCAGTGGTAGGTGAATGAGTTCTTGTAAAGATTTTGACAAGCAGGTACTGTCTGAAAAGAGGCAAAGCATACAACACCATGTCAGACGGACCATACATTGATCTAAGCCAACAAAATCACTGCTTAGCATGAACAAATGAAAATATATATGATGATAAATGGTCTTCAATAAAATATGACAGACAAGCTGTTCACTCACAATAAAGCCAAGGGAACAAATGGATACAGGTAATCACTCTTTAAAAACCAGAGATAGAAACGCACTAGTACTTTAATAGGTACACACAAGAATTTGGCTAACTCAGCAGGCTTTTTGCTCAATTTTAATTTTTTATGAGAGGCCAACAGGAACTCCTCTAGAAACAATAAGGTTACTGGCATAAAGCATGGAACTTTTTGTATAATTTCAAAATTAATAAATAAGCGTTTAAAATTTTCCATCAAGGGGCTACACTGCAACTAGTTACAGGGGTTCATAAGCTATCTTAGAACCTATTAACTCCAACACTAAAGTTCAAAACGGTCTCAACTCTCAAGTTAGAAAAAAAAAAAAAAAAATTTCATCATGGTCTTATTGAGGCAATTACTTGAGTACATTCATATGATCATATCAGATAAAAGGTAAGGTCAGTTGGTCAAAATTTACTTCACTTACTTGAATGCAGTTGGATGATAATATTTTACATTTGGATTTGGCGGTTTGGCCTCAACTGTAACTCAACTCAAACCCTCTTTCTAGATATTTTTTTTTATCAGCAACCTCTCTCTACAAATACTATAATATGAGCACATAGTTCCAGAATCACCATCCATTGTCTAATGGGACATGGTCTGGAAACATCATGTAACCTACTAATAATACATATTCAGCCTCAAGGCACCCAACAATGTTTATTATAACTAATAATTTAGACTCTTAAACACATTGATAGGACGTAAAAAGTACAATACAAAATGAGAATACTTATATACCTGGGAGGTTAAAAACTTAAAATCCACCAACAGATACACACAAAACAAACCAATAGAGTAATAAAATAAATAAGAAGTAGAAACAAGAAGAAGCAAGCAAGCAAACACACAAACAAGGAGTGAGCTGTGAGATTAGCCCTGACAATGGTTTAGGCCCTTGGAGTTTAAGAGAGGGTCAACCCATTCAGTAGTTTTCCTCACTTTTACCATTTATCCATAGACATCCATTTCCTTAACATTCACATATGCATGTATCGCGTAAGGAAATCAAAGATAGTACGAACATAATGATATCCAACCAGTGGGAAAAAATTATACATAACAATATACAGCAGAAATCATGCACACACAAATGTTGTCTCTATGCTTACCAGGCATCTGATTTAAAAAGTAAATTTCCAAATTTCCCAGTTACTAGATTGCAGTGACAATCTCTGAACTTCTATTTCAATTGGTATTATAAATTAAGACAAAGGGGAAGGTTAAAATAACATGGGTGGAGAGTGTCAGAAAGTATACAAATGGTTGGATGAAACCGACCTTTTCATAACTATTATGAGCTGAAAAGAAAGAGGTATTGACTTGTGCATAGACCTAGCCAATCACTTCTTAACATCCAAATAACAAAAAGTGCACCTAAAATTCTTGCTCCTAAAAAATCCTCAAATCCTAAATTGCTCAGACTACCTTAAAGTTAGCCTGCATATAATGTGCTACCAATTCCACAGTGGAATGCTGTGTATCTCAATCTTGCGCCTCAAATACATAAACTACAAATCGCCATTCAGCACCATGCCCCCCATTCTCAGTCATGCATACTCTCGTAAAGCCTCAAATTGACATTCTAAATAATTTTCTTAGTTGTTGCTAAACTGCCTTCAAGTTATCAAAGCTCTTCCAGAGCAAAATAATAGTATTAATAGTATCTGTGGTGCACAAGACTCAATTAGCTTAACCTAATTTGCTCCCAGCATATCCTCTGGTGATGTTCTACATGTTTATCCACCAAGCATCTCGTCTCAAAACACTATGATGAATATTTGCATTGTTTCCCCGGTTCAATATATTCCTCAAGTATTTATGCATGCATTCCTACAAATAACTCTCGGTCCACAACTAAAAAATACAGATTTACAATTGGCTGACACGTGGTCCACAAGAAGCATTCAACTTCCGCCACATGTATCATTCTACCCACCCATGAACTTAAAACATCAATCAATTATATCAAATACCTAATTATAATCTGAGCACCACTCCCAATCCCTGTGTTGGAAGATATGTCTATCAGGCACAACCGGTATTCAATCATCATTAAGAGAATACATCTTGAAAACAAAGTGTGGATTGCACTCTACTGTAAATTGGACTAGGGAACATGGGTCATCAACAAGATTGAGCAATAGAGGTCTCCTTAACAGTCTAATACAGTCACAGCTAATGCAATAAATTTCAGCCATTAAGGAATTCAATAGTAGCCCTCATATCAATCACCAATATCACAAAAATAAACAAATTCACATTGGGACAATTATAATTTTAATTTGAAAAAACTCACATTTAGAACCCGAGAAATACCCTGAGTCTTGAGCAGCTCGGAGCGGGAAGCGTTGTCGTAGCTGCCCAAGTAGAGGAACTCCGGCAAAATCTCGGACGGAAAGGCGCTGACTTGAAGGGAAATTTTCTCCGAGGACACCGGAACCCGGTGGCCGCAAATTCCACAGACCTCCCCTTCTTCGTATTTGTGATAGTGGCCACAAACCCCACAAGGGTTCTCTCGCTCCCTCTTCCTCATGACCTCTAAACACAGAAAATAAGAAGAAGAAGACCCAGATCGAGCAATAAGTGAAGGAATATAGATATATTTGTAGAGATCGAGACTTGAAAGGGAACAAAGTGCAGAGAGACCACCGATAGAGAGAGGCGTGTTACACGGAAGCTTCTCTGATCGGATTGCGTGACTGGAGACTTCCTTGGATTTAGATTTATTTGGTAATCGTTTAATTGCTATTTTTAATCTTATGGTTGGTTTAATAAGGATTCAAGCTGGTAAGATAATATAATTAAAAGTTATGACAATCTAGTTTATGTCATGTGTGTCGACATATATTTGATTATAAAAATAATTATTTAATTAAATTACACACATATAATTACATTTAAATTATGGCTACGTAACTATAAATGTTCTACAAATTTTATTTTTTAATTTATGTATTTGACTTATGACTCCTTTATGGTGATTTGTATCTTACAGCTTAAAAAAAAGTTCGATTCGAATATTAACAAAGACAGCCCTAAATCTAAACAAAATTTTTAAGAAATTCTCAAAGTATAATTAGTTCTACAATCTACATCTTTGGTCTAGTTATGTAACCTATTAAAGTTCAAAACTCATCTATACACAAATACAAAGACAAGTGTTGAGAACAATTATTTTTGAGTGCTTAATTATTTTATTGTCATATAGTTTGCAAATCGGAATGTAAGAATGTGTCAAGGACATTTGTAAGACGATATGTCAAACATTAGCTCATATTTCAAAAATAATTTAAGGTCAAATAATCTATTGTTTTTGTTAGAATTAACCAAGAACAACTAATGATGTAATTAATAGAAAGCAGTTGTTTTCTTTTTTGATGAAGTTAGGTGGGAATAGTGTAAATTAGAATGTATTAAAGCACAATTAATCTTACTTCATAAAAAAAGTGCAATTTATTTGTGAATGAAAATAACAATAAAATAATGGCATTAATGAAGTTTCGAAATTATGTTTACATTTTTTATTTTACGAGAACTAGGAATAAGTTAATTTGTAATTTCTCATATTTGTATTTAGTATTTAGCGTAATAAAATGAGTATAAGAAATTTCAGCCATTATAAATTGAATGAGATTCTAAGCCAAGAGACAAAGAAAATAAATTCGGGCGGCGCCCACCAATTCATCGGAGCATATAAGTGTTAATAGATGACGTGACATCACCTCATTGATCATGATTTATTGGCAGATAAATCTTGGCTAAAACTTTTTTTCTCTAATAAAATTAATAATATTGTCTATAATTTATATATAAACAATTTTTGTTTTGAAAACTCCTTTTAAAAGAACGGACCCTAAAACTCGTTTTGGGCAGATCGGCAGAGCATAATAATGCAAGTCAATTACTCAACCGCCATGTGATTGCCAACCGCATCCAGGGTGTTCTTCTCTCTGTCCTCAACTTTCTTCTCTAATGTCATCACCTTCCCTGATCTTGAATTCCATCTCTGGCGTCCATTTTCTTGATTTCTGGGTTTGAACCTCAAGGTAAGCTCCTGATCCATCCTCTTCCTCAGCTTTATACTTCGATTTTCTAGAACCTCAGCTACAGTTAGCTTTCCGATTCTGCAAATTCTTGAGTCTCTTTTAATCTTGCACTTCTTGTAGCTACTAGTTAGGAATCAAATCGCGATACCTAGTTCATAATCTAGTTTTGCTGTTTGTGTTCTTGAAAACTTGAGTAGTTGAATTGAGGCTCTGCAAATTCAAGATTTGAAATGAAGAAGAAATTAAAAGGGAAAAAGAAGTGGTTGATCACGAATGGAGGGTTGGTATTAGAAGAGGTCATTGCCTCTTGCAATGGCAAATGCAACCCTATTCGCACCTTTTCTCTCAAAGAAATCAAGAGAGCAACAGACAAGTATGATTTTAGACATTTACTTGTTTGGGATGGTGATTACAAATTGTACAAAGGTTTCTTGCAAGATCGTCAAGTTTCCGTCAAACGATATGATGACTCGCTCTCCGGAGGTGTCGAGAGCATCATCAACGACATTGTCATTGGGTCTAATATGAGTGTCCACAACAATGTTTTGAAGCTACTAGGATGTTGCTTGGAGGCAGAAAATCCTATGATAGTTTACGAGTTTGTTGGGGATAGGCTCCTCTCTAAGTGTTTGAATACGGATGTTCCTCAGGAAGGGTTGAAATGGGGGCAGAGATTGAATATTGCAATGGACATAGCTAATGCAGTTGCATATCTCCACACTGCGTTTCCTAGACCCGTTGTTCACCGAGACATTAAGGCCTCATCGATCCTGTTGGATGAACACGGTGTTGCTAAACTGATTGATTTCTCGCTCTCCGTATCCATTCCTCATGGCAAGTCACTCTTGCAAGCTAGCATACATGAGGAGTACATGAATGAAGCCGGCTATTTGACAGAAAAGGCAGATGTTTATCTTTTCGGTTTGTTGTTGTTTCATCTCTTGACGGGGTACAATGTGAATCAAGTAACGCGTTTGGGAAACGACAAGTATGCTATATTTCCAGGCCGTACAAATTATAAAATGGAAACCAAGAAGTTTATCGAACTTGTGGATCCGAGAATTCTGACAGAAGGAATGGTTGAAGAAGACGAGTTGCTAGCTCTTTCGACGCTGGCCCTTAGCTGTATCCACAAAACAAGAGAAGATAGACCAACAATGATTTCTGTGGCAAAACAACTGAAACAAATGTATAAGTCAGTTCCAGCTCCAACTCCTTAGCTCAGGTCTGTCCAGATTGGTAATTTCTATGTGAACAGATTTTTAAAGGCATGCCATAATATTTCACTTGAGCTCTTGACTGTTTAGTTTATATTTGGAACAAATCCACAAGTGATAATTGGTATATTTTCTGCTATTCCTGGACATCAGATATGTAAGATCTTATAGTTAAACTGGAAAATACAAATGGAACCTATTTTTTCATTATTTCTTTCTTCTTGTGTACATATAATAGAATTGCTGCTATTAATAGATCATGCCTATAATTTTCTATGTACAGCTTAATATCAGATGTGTTTCATAATTTTTTGTCAAGGAGTTCAGGTTTGGTAGAACTCTGTCAGTTGCACATTCAAGTTTGGGAAGAATATCAGCTAGCTTTTGGATTGTGAATTTTGGTTCGGTAATAAGAATGAAGTATAGGAATGGAAATGAGATGGCGTTTGGATTATAATTCCCCTGTTTTCGTTTTCATTCTCATTCTGGTGCTCATGTAACAAACTTGATTTTCGCCTAACATGAATAGAGATGAGATTCTCATTCTCATTCTCATTTTTTTCGCTCGTTTACGCTATAACAAACTCTTCAACAATTCGTAACTTTGTGTTTAAATGTTTTTTTTTATCAACAACGAGATATCATACTCAAAGTAACAATGTTTCTCACTCCTTTTGGGAGCGTCAGCCTAAACCCCACCTCACAAATCCCATCCCATACTGTCCACAAGGAGACTCGAACTCGAAATCTTATAGAAAATCCAAAGTGATACTAAACATTTGGCCCAACGTGTCTTGGTTATGTTTAAATGTTTGATTAAGATCATTTTTTTAATAACTTTCTTCATGTAATTATTTTGGAGGAACATGATTATTAGTTTAATTTTTCAAAATAATGCATAATATATGTGAAAAATCTAAAAAAAATAAGAAAAAAAAATTCATAATTTCAATTATGCCTGTATGAGGTCTCAAGTTCGAGCATCTTTGTCGATGATATGAGGCGGTATTTGTGGGATGAGGTTTAAAGTGACGCTCCCTTCGAAGAGTAAAAAATATTATTACTTTGAGTATAATGTATAGTCGCTGATAAAAAAAAATTACTTGTCCAATAAAATTATGTTTTGTTATTTGTTGTAAACGGTCATAATGATACCGTTATACAAAAGTAAAAATGTACATTCATGAACAAATCTAATGTAGATACTATAATATCAACTTTTTCTTCTCAAACGTCCATCAATCTTAACGAGAACCAACATTCTTTAGCCTAAGAAAGAAAATGCCTTGAAAAAGCAATTTATATTTGAACAATTCACAATATTTGGCCAAAAGTGAAGAAAAAAAAAACGCTTGCATTTCACTCCAGAATCCTTTGCTACATGTGTCGAAACCAAGTGACACCAGATATTTTGAGTAAACGATTCCAAAAATGCACCATAATTCAGAAAATAGTGAGGCTAAAAGGAGAGGACAGGAATGGTAGTTGGAGTTCTATACAGAATACACAGGTGCCACCGTTTTGAGTCCTGACAGAGCTCATCAGAGACACTTGTCTTTGCTGGGTATTCACTTTGCATGCAAACAGCCAGAACCTTCACCAGATACCTAACATTTTGTCGGTGATCGATCGGTGCATTGCTGATTCTGATTATGATTTTAATGGTCATTACTCATGACTGTGATCACGTCTAAGTTCATTGCTGGGCTCTAGCTATAAATAGTGGTATCAGTTGAGCAATTGAGAGCATTCACATATCATTCCTTGTTAGTGTTTGTGAGTGAGGTATGAATATGAGCAAAATGAAGTGTAGTGCTTTTGTTTTCTTGGGGGTTTCGTTTGTGCTGTTGATCTCTTGTGCCGTAGCGGTCGAGACACTTAGTGGTAAGAGGGAGAGCAGGGTTTAATTTATATCAGATTTTGAGTTATAATTGATTTCTTCATTGGAATTAAACCATTATATTGAATTTGCATACAGGAGAGGAGATAAACCAGGTAGATGACGCGGAAAACCGTTGCCAATTTGGGCGTCACGGATGCATGGGCCATGCCAGTGACATTGACAGGCGCAAAACATGTCAGTACATGTACCAATCTATATATATATACTCCATTCCTTTCAAAATAAGAACATCATTTTTCTTAATTTTGTTTTAAAATAAGTATTATCTTTTTATTTTTAGTAAATTAGTTATGTATGAATTATTAATATTACAGTTAGTCAGTACCCTTTAACACAATGAATACAGGAATAAATATATCATACTACATTCTCATAAGTTTTCTTCAAAATAGGAATAAGGAGAATTATTTTGAGACAAAAAAAAAAAGCAAATATATGTATAGTGGTTGATTTATTTGGTTACATAAAAATGTTTTAGAAAGTAGTTATAGTTCTCTTTCAGTTAAATTGAAACTCACTTTACATGGGCAGTGGATGTGACAAAAGAATCCAACATAGTTGACCAGGTAAAATCTGGTGGAGGACGCGGTGGTGGTGGTCCAGGT
>JAYMSZ010002472.1:0-11968 GCA_036897665.1 Pelargonium citronellum
TATCGGGGGCACCAGGAGGTGGGTTTGGGCCTGGAGGGATAAGGGGGAGTGGGACTCCACAGATTGGGGGAGGAGTGAAAGCAAGGGAAGGTTTGTGGCAGAGGATGGGAAGTTGTATGGATCAGTTGCACTCTGTTGTGGTTGCAGTTTGGCACTTGCAGAGGGTGCTATCAAAGAAAAGAGATCCATTTACTCATGTATTGCTGCTTGACGAGGTTTTACAGGTGAGGATTGGAATCTTGTAGGGTGAATTGTCTGTTTTAATTATTCTGCAGTTTCTTGTATACTTGTGAGTAGTAGAAACCAGCCGATCCAGTTAGTTGCTATATATATATAAGATTAAACTTAGTATTTGGAACTTCAAAAAGATTAAACTATTGCCTAACTGTATGATGAATATGTTTGTTTTAGTGTTGTTACTTGTTAGCTTTTCTTGTGGGTAGGATGATTATATGATATGGTGTTGTGATGAAATGCTTCACTTCACTTCATTGCATTACTTGTTTTAGTTAAGAAAATGGAATGGTTTTATATGATATGAAAGTTAAAACTTGTTGTTCAAGATGCATAGTTGTTTTTAATTAAGATAACCACTGATTGCCTAACAAAACTGGTCTCCACTCTCCACCAATGTCATTGATTATCATAGTGGCCTTCATTCTTAAGTTTTGGAATCTAATTTTGCACACTATGGTGTTGGAATTCAAGTTTTTAATTACATTGGTTTCTAAAAATTGAGAGATTCTGGGGCATCGTTGAATTTGCATTCCTCTTTAACTTAGGCTAAGCAGTAAGCACTTTTTTGCTCTATAGTTTGATATGCCAATGATGTGGGTTCCTTTGATTATTATTTGTCGGTTTCCTATAATGCCAGGAATACTTCCTTTCTTTGTTTAGCTTACACTCATCTGTTAATTGCTCAGGAGGGTGATCCCATGCTAACAGATCGAGTTTGGGATGCACTGGTGAAAGCTTTTTCAAACCAAATGAAGTCTGCTTTCACTGCGTCAAGCTTTGTCAAAGAGATATTTACAATGGGGTATCCAAAGCTCTTTGCAATGATAGAAAATTTTCTTGAGAGGATTTCACGAGACACAGATGTTAAAGGGGTTTTGCCTGCTATTAGTCCAGAAGGAAAAGATCAAATGGTTACCGCTATTGAAATATTCCAAACAGCATTCTTGACCCTCTGCTTAAGTCGTTTGTCAGATCTTGTGAATACAGTGTTCCCTGTATCCAACCGTGGAAGTGTACCATCCAAAGAGCATATATCAAGAATCATATCACGTATTCATGAAGAGATTGAAGCCGTTCAGCTGGATGGGCGCTTGACTCTTCTTGTGTTGCGTGAAATCGGCAAGGTTTTGCTTCTGCTTGCTGAAAGAGCTGAATACCAGGTAATCTTAGTTCTGCATGAGATTACAGTGCAAATGATTAAATATGAGGAATATAATATAATACACAGTAACAAGATGCATGTCTGCCCTAGTTGGAGTTTTACCTCTATTAATTGTCTAAATAATTCTTTGCTTATGCAACTGTGGTAGTATTTACCTCTTATTATGGTATGGAAAGAGCTGAGTTACTTTACTGTTTTAGGAGTGCGGTTTTAGCTCGATTCACACTAAAAATGTTCTGTCTTATTAGTTAATACTACAGTTTTATTTCTTAATTAATTGCCGGGAAACCAATCATCCTATCCCCTTTCTCCTTTTTCTCTCTCCCATCCCAAAACTAATGAATTTGCTCGAGAAACACTGAAAAATTATTGGCATGAACACTTACTCTATGATCTGTGGTGGCAATTTATTTGCTTTTACTTTTGTTTTAGAAGTTATTAATATTAGGGTGAAATAGTTGGGAATCAAGGGATAGGGTAATTTGTTTTGGTAGATTGTATAGTCCACTATTTGTTTTTATATTGATTACATCAAATTACTGGACCATACGTGTAGTTATTGAAGGGTTCCCTTAAAGTCATTTATGGCCACGCCAAATCTATTCTGATAAGTAATATAGTTAAATTACTCCAAGAAAGCTATTGTTCTTCTTGAATGCACTAGCTTGGAATTGTTACATTTGAACTTTGTTCCTGAACTAAGTACCTCATAAATGTGTAGATATCTACTGGTCCTGAAGCAAGACAAGTCATAGGTCCTGCAACTCCATCCCAGATCAAGAACTTCATGTTATGCCAGCATCTTCAAGAAATTCACACACGTATATCGGCAATGATCTCAGGACTGCCCACTATTGCTGCAGACGTGCTTTCGCCATCACTTGGTGCAATTTATGGGGTTGCTTGTGATGCAGTGACTCCACTATTCCAAGCAATGCTTGATCGTCTTGAGTCTTGCATCTTGCAAATTCATGAACAGAACTTTAGTGTGCTTGGCATGGATGCTGCTATGGACAACAATTCATCACCTTACATGGAGGAGCTGCAAAAGTGCATTCTTCACTTCCGCAGTGAGTTCTTATCAAGGCTGTTGCCTTCTTCAACAAACCCTGCGAATGCAGGGACTGAAACAATATGCACCAGGCTTGTTAGAAGCATGGCTTCACGTGTTCTAATCTTCTTTATTCGACACGCTTCTCTTGTAAGACCTCTTTCAGAATCAGGCAAGCTGAGGATGGCCAGGGACATGGCTGAGCTCGAGTTAGCAGTGGGCCAAAGCTTGTTCCCAGTTGAACAACTTGGTGCACCATACCGAGCCCTTCGAGCATTTCGGCCTCTTATTTTCTTGGAGATATCTCAACTGGGTGAATCTCCTCTTCTTCAAGATCTGCCACCAAGTGTCATTCTTCATCATCTTTACTCTCGAGGTCCTGAAGAGTTGCTCTCACCTCTGCAAAGGAACAAACTTACACCCCTGCAGTATTCATTGTGGCTAGATTCACAAGGGGAGGATCAGATGTGGAAAGGTATCAAAGCAACTCTAGATGATTATGCCGCAAAGGTGCGGGCAAGAGGGGACAAGGAGTTTAGTCCTGTATATCCTCTTATGATTCAACTGGGATCATCTTTGATGGAAAATTCTCTTTCCTAGAGGTCTTAGCTACCCGGTATCTCTTGTTAACCATTTATATCCGAACCTTCCATTCAAAATGTTTTGTTCAGGACATTGCCTATGGGATTACACGAGGATCCATTCTAATTCTACAGCCTGCCGACTTTGAGGTACACGATCTCACATTCCGACTATATTCTTTAGAATAAAAGTTTGTTTTTTACATATAATTTGATTTATTGGTAATGGTATTTAATTCAAAAGTCTTGAATTCTAGCATTTACTATAAATAGTATTTCAGGTTCAAGACTTGAGTGATTATTCAGACTTTTGTTGTTATATAAACACCAATTTTGAAGTTGCATTACAGTGTAAGGACATGAATTCACAAATGAAATGGATAACAGAATGGTCAAATTTGTTTAGATGTGGCTGAGTTTGGTGAATTCCTCGTAAGTTTGTAAAGATAAACTTCTGAGTTTAAATTTATAGTCAATGTTGATACTTGGGTCCAATGGATTCATTCATAGCTAAATAACAACCATTTTGTTATATTAGTATATATGGATATTTAGTTAATTTCCATTTTAAATTGAAAAATGGTCCTTAACTAACAGGGATGTTTTTAGCTATTAGCTCAAGTAAGGTTGCTGGGTGATTGTGATTTGCAATGAAAATGTATGCTTATGCCTATGGGGGATGGACCTGGCAATACGGCTAGTGGTCTAAATGGGTCGGATAGGAAAACACAGACGTTCTTATCGGGATACTTTTTGTCGGCTCTAGCTTGTCCCACATTTGTCGGGGAAGGTTAAGGTTGACAAAAAGTAGTCCAATAAGAATGCACGTGATTTTGGTGTGATCTTAGAGTCTGGGAGTAAAACTTTGTAACATCTGGTTTGTGTTCATGTTTAGTATCTTGGTACAATTATTAAATATGACTCCTATACCACTTACTGAGCATTCAACACAAACACTACACGCACAAATTCTATTTCTTCAGATTTCAAGCTCTTCTATGACCACTGTTTTGGCTCATCAGAAACAATGCTTGAATTGTTTGGAATTGGATTGATTTAAAGGTCCTTGGATTGTTATATTTTCTTATACTGACATTAGTATCCATTTGTTGTCACTTTCATCATTGATGTAACTAGAAACACAACACACACAAGAGGACAAGCCCTTGATTTCTACCCAAATACTATTATATACACAACCATTCATTACTTTATGCTCTTTTTATTCCTTAAAACCCAACCTCATGAATTGACCAAACATTTCTTTACAGCTTCCATATAGTTACAAACCCCAGCATTTTCTGGTATCTTATTTAATTATATTAAAAAATATCATGCAGTCATGTTTGTTTCATAACTTATATTAGTCAACACATGAAACTCAACTAAAATTGGAAGGAAAGAATATTGAGATAGATAGGATTAGGTGGATCTATCTTATGTGGACTTCTATCTAAAATCTTAATGCACAACCAACATCATTTTCAGCATCTTTACATGGTCTTCATGACTTTTTTATCAATCTTTTTCCACAAATCCACTATCTTCTTGGCTACACACACATATAAATAGGTCTTTTGTATTATCATCTCATGCAAGGAAAATCAGTGTATCTTAAAGCTAAAACCTCTGAAAATGGTGAAGAATTTGAGTCGATCTTCAGTTAAAATACCCAAGAATGAGAAGAGGCAGCTCAACAGTTTGATAAAAGTCCTCAAGCCTAAGGTCTTCATTATAGACAGTTCCAACTTCAAGAGCCTTGTTCATGAGCTAACTGGCAATGCCAACACCAACACCAACTACCCGACAACAAAGCAGCCCGAAGAACAGATCGAGCAAACCCGGATTGTGGATCTTGAACATGGTCATCATGGTCAAGAACATGTCCAGGAACCAACAATATCTCTGGATGCATCATTTGATTCATCAGAATGGTGCAATTATTATCCCTCTTTGTCTGAAGATCATTTGGTGCAAACTAGTAACAGCAACATGAGCTATATCGATGATTCATTTTTCGATGTTTCATCAGTGAACCAACTGATAGATAACATGCTTGCAGATCAGGATATTGAACATTCATGGTTGTATGATGCTGTGGAGCCATATCCTAGTTTATGTAATGGTTATGCACAAACTGAGCAGGAGGTCAGCATTTGCGACTACGGCTATTCAGGCTAATATAGTTTTTGTTCTGTTTTATACAACAAAAGTGCTATATGCATGTATACAACATCATTTGTACAGAAAAGTACTATTGATTCATTATAAATTTGTTCAAAGCAGTAATTTATTCATATGCTTTTATAGAGAACAATCATGTTGAACACAGATCAAATGCTGAATAAATAGGACAATCCTGCAAAGTAGAATACTAATCAAAGTCTGCAAACTTGTTACAATCTGAAAATCATAATCAAATACTACAGGACCTACTCTGCTTCCAATTAGAACTTTGTTTGCCCAATCGATCGGGTCAGTGACCTCAAACCTTCATTTGAGTCATCTAAGGAGCTCGACTATTGTTTCGGTCAATGAAGAAGCTCAATCTTCATATGGGTATCTGAACTCTAACCGTCGTTTCAGTTCTAGCTTGTGAGACCATGCATGCAGTCTTTTACAATTATTAAACATTAACTCATATATTACATACTAAAAGTCAACGTAAACACGACATGTCAACACAAATTATCAGGTCTGTCATAAACATCTCCAAGACCTCAAACCTAATTTCTTTTGATTTCAAGCTCTCCAATCACCACTATTCTGGCCTATCAGAAAATATGGTTGAATTGTTTGGAGTTGGATTGATTAAAAGGAGACTTATGTCTTATTTCAAAGAGGGTTCCATTTTGTTTATACGAACATCTGTATCCATTTGTGTCACATTCAACATATTGATGTAACTGCAAACACAACACACACAAGAGGACAAGACCTTGAAATCTACCCAAATACTATTATACATATAATCATCCATTAATTTATGTTATTAAATGTTCTTTTTATTCCTTAAAAACCAACCTCATGAATTGACCAACATTTCTTTACACCTACCATATAGTTACAAAGCCTAAGCTACGTGCCTTCAGTGCCTTTCTATCCATTTTATGTCATTATGTGCTCATGCATTATCTATATTATATAATCAATAGTTATCTATATATTATTATATATATGCAGTCTTTTTATTACTTATAAAAACCAAACTCATGTTGTACAAAAAAAAAAAAAAAAAACCAAACTCATGATTTGACCAACGTTTATTTACACCTTTCATATAGTTACAAATCTTAGCATTTTCTCTTCCATGTCATGTATTTTGAAAGCGAAAGATAGCATTTATTTTCTTAATTTAGTTATGTTTGTTTCATATTTTATATTAGTCAATACATAATATACTCAACTAAAATGGGAAAGAAAGAATATTGAGATACAGAGGATTAGGTGGATCTATCTTATGTAGACTTCTATATAAAAACTTAATGCACAACCAGTATCAATTTCAGCATCTTTACATGGTCTTCATGACCATTTTTCAATCCTTTTCCACAAATCCACAATCTACTTGGCTACATACACATATAAATAGGTCTTTGTATCATCATCATCTCATGCAAGAATTTATAATTTGTATATCCAAAGCTAAAACCTCTGAAAATGGTGAAGAACATGAGTCAATCATCATCAGTAAAAATATCCAAGAATGAGAAGATGCAGCTCAACAAATTGATCAAAGTTCTCAAGCCTAAGGTCTACATTATAGACAATTCCAACTTCAAGAACCTTGTTCATGAGCTAACTGGCAATGGCTACACCAACAACAACTACCCAACTACAAAGCAACCCAAAGAACAAATCGATCAAGCTCCAATCATGGATCTTGAACATGATCATCATGGTCAAGAACCTGTCCAAGAAGCAACAATATCTATGGATGCATCTATTGATTCATCTGAATGGTGCAATTACCTTCCCTCTTTTGCTGATGATCATTTGGTGCAAACAAGTAACAACAATTTGAGCTACATCGATGATTTGTTTTTCGATGTCTCATCAGTGAACCAGCTGATGGACAATATGTTTACAAATCAGGATATTGATCATTCATGGCTGTTTGATGTTAATGGTTATGCACATACTGGGCAGGAGGTTAGCATATACGACTACGACTATTCAGGCTAATATGAATTTTGTTCTGTATACATGCATGTTTAGAACATTTGTGCTGAAAACTATAAATTGATTCATTATAAATTTCTTCAAAGCAGAATTTAATATATATGATAGCTCTTACTAGACTGATGATGATATGTGCACAACCAATTTTTGATACAAAACCAAAGATTATGGGATGAGCCAATTCATGTCCGAATCATATCATGAAAATTGGTCAAGACTAGTCAAGACACGAGCAAAGAAAGTTTCTGATACAGAACCAGAGATTATGGGTTAAGCTTCAATGACATTCATATTTATGTTCAAATCATACCATGAATGTTAGTGACAAGATCTAGACACAGAGTAACATATTCATGAAAAATGAGATAATAATCAAACACTACATACAGATTACATTTATTTGAAAACATAATACAAAGTACAATCATCATGAACCCAAATCAAATGTTAAATACAGAATACAATCATGCAAAGTAGACTCTAATCATACTTTGCATACTTATTACAATCTTAAAACCATAATCAAACACTATTGGATACAAAGTATGGTGCAATATTGATATAACCATAATAGCAATGGTAACTCTGATGAATCTTTAATGAAGACAAATTGCTATTCATTGTTACCTTAAACATCCTTATTCTTCTTCATGCCTCACGACATCTTCAACACTGCAATGTTCCTCCTCGGCTGCACCTTTAGGCCTCTCAACATCTTCAACACTGCATTCCTCCTCCTCGGCTGCACCTTTAGGCCTCACAACATCACTAACACTGCATTGTTTCTCCTCAGCTGCACGCTTCTCAACATCTTCAATACTGCAATATTTCACCTTCTCGACAGCAAATTCAGGCCTCACAACATCTTCAACATTACTGCATTGCTTCTTCTCGGCTGCACCTTTAGGCTTCTCAACATCTTCAACATGGCATGTCTCCTCCTCAGCTGTACCATGGGGCATCACAAGATCTTCAACTCTGCATTTCTCCACCTCGGTTGAACCTTCAGGCCTTACAACACTGACTGCATCTTTAGGCCCCAACACATCTACAACATTGTATTTCTTCTTCTCAGCTGGACCGTCAGGTCTTGTATCATTGACACTACCTTTCTCATCATCAGACGTACTTTCAGGACTCACAACATCTTTGACACTACCTTTCTCATCATCAGCCGTACTTTTAGGCCTCACAACATCTTCAACACTGCATTTCTCCTCCTCCTCTGTACTTTTAGACCAAACAATATTTCTATGACAACATTCCCCTTCCTTGGAGGCACCTTCAGGTGAATTATTATCTTTCTTATGACATTCAATTCTCTCCAAATACTTTAGACATGGGAATGTTTGCATCATCATTTTCCACTTCAATGTGATGTTCACACCAGTACTATAGTGTACAAACAGTTAAACGATTTTTTATTCATTTAAATCGATAAAATAAATAAATATGTAATAGAGCTTGAAGTGGAAAATGATGAGCAACTCTTCAAGGGCTTGGGATCTCAGAAGCTGCTCAGGTATCTCAGTCTCCGAGGAATTTCAAGAATATTTGCACTCCCATCCTCCATTTCTGGCCTTGTGAATCTTGAAATTCTTGATCTCAAGGCATGTCACAACTTGGAGACCTTGCCTGATCTTTCATCATTGAGGAAGCTCACACATTTGGATATAGTGTTTGCATATAGTGTTTCTATTTTCCATGATTGTACTTTGTATATAGTGTTTTCTGATACTTGCAAATCGTATATATGAACTGTTTGATTATTAACCAATTATTTAGGAATTTTATTACTTTGAATGCCGTAGTGATTCACCGGTACTTTAATTACTCGAACAATGTAAGTGACAAGAACAAGAAGAGTGAGTAAAACCTAAATGTCATGTTACTATGTTAGCACAATCAAGTCATGTTGCTTTCTCAGCAAGCCTCAGTCTTGGACACCTTTTGGTGATAAATGTGTCTTTGAGAACTTTCTTGATTTGTAGATCTTTCTTGTTCACTGTCCAAAACCACTCCTTGCTCCTTTATGTACACCCATTTGTCTTGCAAGAGGTAGAAGAAGATGAACAAACACATCTGAACAGTGAACAATATAGTCCAAAACCTTATGCTTCTTGATGTTTTTTCCTTGTATGCATACAGACCTGTAAATATGCTGATGACACCCAACAGACACACTGCACTTCCCAGTAACCAGTGCAGAAAAAACCATACACTTCTTCCTTTAGATCCTCTGCAACGAAAACGACAGAAAAATGCATGTAATTATCAATAACTTGCTCATTTTTTTTTGAACTATTGGAGGCTCTATTAGCATTGTAAACAAATTGATTTATGATCATATACCTTTCGGGTCGTAAGAACCCAATCAAGGCTTGCAACCATATGATTCCATATAAACCAACTCCTATCCTTTGGTGGCTATTGTTAAATGTGTTGTTGAAGTTTCTGATAGACATTACTGCTCCTGCTGTGGCAAGAAGCACAGATATCATCTGTTTTATGCAAGATATTAGATGAGTTAGTGTATAAATCTTTACTATTTGCCCAATTCCCTTATCACTACCCTTTCTTGTCCTCCAAGCAGCCATAATGATCTGATATCAGTAAGTAATCAGCAAAACTTTGGATTAATCATGTAAATTATTTGGGGATATGGAGCCATTTACTTTATTTCTCATTCAATCATCATTAAAGTAAAAGTATGGCATCTACTCTATACCATCAATGGACTATGTTCAAAACTTTAGTGATCATAGCTTTATTGAAATTTCTGTTTGTCATGTGAAAATTAGAAGAGCTGTTCTTGTAAAATAAGATAATGTAACAGGACAATGAAGGAAATGAAATCAAACATACCTGGAAAACTGCATGAGCATAGAAAAGAAGCTTGAGTCTTCTTCCACATTCTTCTCTGTTTGACATTCTGATGATTAGTATTCCAATAGGCATCAAGAGCCCCATTGAAGCCCAAAGCAGAAACCCATGGAGTGTGATTTCAGACAGTAGCTGAGGACTCATCTGTCATAGCAAAATTTAGTAAAAACCCAAGAGACAGTCAATTCACTATTGTTTTAAATATTTGAAGATTACCTTTTGAATGTTGTTGCCTTGGTTTCTTGTATGGTTTGTGTTAACATGTTCTTGAGAAGAGCTGACCAGTGGTAGGATGAGAATTGCAAGACTTGCATGGAAAGTGAAAGAAACCAGATTATGCAGAACTTGCATTCTGAGAAGCAAAAAGAAAGAACCTTGTTACTGATAGATGGCTAAGGACCACAACGCAACATGAAAAACATGTACAAGGTAAAGTTGGATCTTGAGAAATAACAAAGATGTGGGAATTGCATGGAAGTTGATGGTTTTTAGGTGAAGAGAATGTAGAAAAGAAAGTGAAAGTGGAGGATGGGCAGAGACTGAGTTTTCAACCAAGTGAGGTTCAGCTTGACAACTTTTCTTTTGGGTAATTATAGTAGATTGTGGAAGGTAAGTGCACATTTCAACTGAGGAATTTGAAAAAAAGAGTGAAAAGTAGATCCTCAGTAGATTATACTGTGAACATTATCTTTTGCTTCCCACTACCAAGCATACATTATAATATCTATGTATATGCTTGAAGCACTACTGATATACAAACTCAAGAACCCAAAAGTCTAATACAAACAGGCTTTCTGATATTGAGTTCCCATTAGAACATATGTTTTGAATTAGTTTAGCTAGGCGCCTCTTGTGGTAGGTAGGTTGCTTAATTTGTTTTTGTTAAGGTAAAGAACCAAGATAAGACTTTCATGGGCACTTCCAATCAAACACCATGAGGGTATATTTCAGAATGGTACAAGACATGGGAGACCAAGACAGGTGAGAATGAGATAATGGGTTTGCAGCTTTTTTTGGTTTGTGGGAGATCAAATAATGTAACAGTGACCAATATGCTACACCAGATCATGGTCCCTCCATTGGCAATGGATTCTTTGCAGCTCATGATGATCATTTGTAGCCTATGTGTGTCCTCAAACAAACACACTTGAAGAGAGAGAGAGCAGTTTCTAGAATGTGCTGCATGTATCCAATCCACCCACTCACTAGACAACTAGGATATGTAGAGTAGAGCTGGCAATCAAGATGCGAATCTGCATACATCCGAGAAAAATCTGATCCAATCAATTTCGGATTGGATCGGATAAGATTCTTTTCTAAAAAAACTGATCGAATTGGATTAGATCAGACAAATTTGATAAAATGAGCGAAGTTGTCAAACCCGATACGGTCCAATCCAAAAAAATCGATATTATCGGATCGGATATCATGTTTCAATCTAAAATTCGAACTAAATCTAATCTGATCTGATGCAATCGATTGCCACATGTAGGTAGAATAGTTGAAAGTAACTGACCAAACCCACCATGTATAATTTTTGGGATTGTGAAATACAACTCACCCAGGACAGGCCCAAGTGGTAGTTGGATCAAACCGGGCCCAAATTTAAGCTGACTTGTTGTGGGCTACTGAGCCCAAACTGAATTTAGAACAATATTGCAATTTTAATTTTAATAAATAAAGAAAACAAGATAAACACTGAAACCAAAATATTACCGCGAAGCCAGGCGGGGAAGTCGCCGCCGGTGAAAGGAAGCAACTTGCCGACGACGGTCTCTCTCAATCAAGAACTTGATCGATGAGGAAATGGAAATCTTAGCTCGCAAGTTCCCGATCCAAATTCAAATTTTAGCTTTTCAAATTCGATCGAAC
>JAYMSZ010002473.1:0-11967 GCA_036897665.1 Pelargonium citronellum
TGGAAGCAGAATCAAGGATTTTACCGTCGTACGGAGGATACATGCCTTTGTTGAGATGCAAGGCAGCATCTAAGTGACACAGTGCACTCTTTCTGGCATGGAAGTCCATGCTCAGGGTTACAATTTCATCATTGGGAAGAGACACAGACTCACTCATACCTGCCCAGTTACTTGGATCAAAAAACTGCTCTCGAGGAGCTGAGGTTTGTGATTGGATAGGCGTGGGCAGAGCAACTTGGGAAGGACGGCGTCGCTTGGTGGGTCCGGAGTCAGGGCCTCTGGATTTGCTACCTCGACCAACCGGAGTAGGATGTGAACTCCCTTCACCAGTCTGAGACCCAAGTTGTTGGGCGCGCCGAAGAAGAAAGTTTGGGTCCATACCTGAACATGCATATCAAACAGCATTAGTATAAACAATGGATTACCATAAGCACCAAATGTGCTAGCAGAAATACAAAGAACTACCTGAGCAAGAAATTCCAAGAGACAGAGTCTTAGCCAGCTGTCGCCCATGGTAAGACCCTAAAGTACAAAATTGAGAAACTAATGCACAGAAAGAGGGATTAGCCTCTTCCGAGGGCATAACTGGTTGGCAGGGTGAACATGACCATGAAGATCTGAATCCCCATTCAAGGGGACAACGAGCAAAAAAGAAATTCTTTTTCCACTCAGGGTGAGAAACAAGAAGAAGAGCTATAAGAAGAGTGGGAGAGATAACGCAAAAGTAATATTATCTTGTCCCTTCGGTGTGGAGAGTTATTTGATACATACCCTTAAACAACCGAATGTTAGGTTCAACCCCCCATTGTTGAAAAATGGAGATGAAACTCATCAAAATAAAACAGGCATTGGGACTGAGCTGATTGGGGGCAATATCATACAGATGGAAACTGTAACCCTGAGCATGGACTTTAATGCTAGAAAAAGTGCATTATGCCACTTAGATGCTGCCTTACACCTCAAAAAATGCATGTATCCTCCGTATGACCGAAAAATCCTTGATTCTGCTTCCACCGAGCGAGTCGGGGATACGGCTGTTATGCATGCTATGCAAGTAGTGTCTCTGTTTGATTATCATATGCTATTGTTATATTTTGTATCCATGCTTATAACACATAGTCCCTTGTGTGTACGGGCTTTCCTTTTTGGTAGGAGAGCTACGCACTCGGGCCCGTCGAGCTGACCAAGCTTCACAGCGCAGCCAGGAAGCTCTCCTCAAGGCCCAGACCAGGTTTGACCAGGAGCAAGGTTTACTTCGGGGTCAATTAGAGTAATATCATAAGCGCACTACTAAGGTGGAAACTCAGTTATCTGCTCGCATTTCTGCTTCTGAAAGAGATGCGTTGGAGCTTGCTCGTCTGCAAGAGGTTCTGGATGAGCGGTGGTTCAATTCTTTTCTCGTATTATTACGCTTTGAATAAACACGGATTTCACTTGAGTAATTTTATTATTCCGTTGGTTTCATCATCACTATTGACTCATACAATACGATCCCCTTGCAAACGTCTCATTATCATCTCTGCCTCAACTGTATGCGAGTTTGTGAGAGTATGTTTACCATGGATAGATTAATTTTTCTCATGTTATTCTGTTTTAAATTATATTTTAGTAGTTTTTCTATTTTTATAGACGATTCCTATTGTGGTCTGTCTTCCCTTGTTGAAAGTTTTGGTTTGTCTTCCCTAGTTGGAAGTTGTGTTCGTTATGATCAGTTGGTAGGTATTGTTTGATATTGCTGTGAGGCATTGGTATCGGCAAGGACTCAAGGTTGACGATCGGTTATTGTTGAAACTGGTGTCATTCAAACCGTTACTGGATTTGGAACCCGAGAAGAAATTAAGATTATCGGGTTGTGTATTCACGATTCAACACAATTTTTTGATAGAATAGAACTTGTTTATGTGAAGTGATCTGCGAACGGTGTGACCAATGCGATTGTTGTTAGATCCATTAGTTATATGTCAGGATTATTTGATAGTATAATTATAGACTAATAGCAAAGTGAAAGTTTTCGAAAAATGACATGTACAAATTAATAGAAGTTTGAAGTAGACCGTCTCCTAGAGCTTGTATCTCTTCGTATTCGAGTCACTATTTACAAACCCAATTGCACTCTCTAGGGTCGCAATACTAGATTGAATAAAATTTCTTCTTATGTTTCTTTCTACTCTTAATTTACTATATTACTTCTTAAAGTTTACTGTAATGTCATAGAGTAGTCAAAAAATTCTATTATCCAGAAAACACAAGGGTTTACTAAAAAGGTTTGCTCTACTTTTAAAGGACTCTTTGTTAGTTTAGTTCAAATCTTATCCCTTAGAATTACGTAATTATGGACGGCTTTAGTACTGGAAAGAGCTTATATATTAAAGTGGCTCGCTGTTTGTCAAGCCAAAAGAACTCAGCTCTAGTTCGACTTGTTTATTGGACAACCCCAAACCTAAGTTTACGAACGGCGGGAGAGCTCGAGCATAACAAACTCGATCCAAATATTTAGCTAGTCGATCTTAAGCTGCTTGTTTACACCCTAAACACCAATTAGGAAGTAAGAGATGTTGGGCTTGGGCTTTGATTGTAGAGCTGGTTGGGCTATTCATCTTGGGCCCATCCTGTGTTATTGGGCCATAGAAAGTTTCTGAGCTTGGTATATATTTTATTCCATTTCTCTCCACCAATACTACATTTTGGTAAAAAGAAAAGCTAAATTTGCTGCCATAGCCAACTTCATTTTCTTCCAAACTATATATGCTTCATTTTTACTCAAATCAAAAGATAAAAACCACTAGTTTACAAAGCTTCCTAGTGCCATCAACATAACCCCAAAAAATCCACCAAAAACTATACTATTTTGACTTGTTAATGTAATGATTCTTCTAAGAAACTGAGTACCTCCTATTTCTTGATGGAGTGGACTTGGCTTCATCTGGGTTTATAGAGCCAAGACTGTCTGATGAATCTGAGCCACTGTTGTCTCCATGACCCTTCCTCGACGACCAAATCCTCGTAAAGATCTTCCTCGACATGACCAGCCCTTTCATTTTACTCGCTGCAGCCTTATCGGCACTTCCTTTAGCACTGTCTCCACCATTGCTCAACCTCAATGAGGCTAGCTCTCCCTTCAAGGCCTTGAGCTCCTCGGCTGTGGCAATAGCATCCCAATCCTCCTCAGTGTGAGTTGTTGCTGTTCTTGAGCTCCCGTTGGATCCGTTGTTTAGGTCCCTGATCATGCTTTTTGGAAGGTCGGGAGTGCTGCTCCCGGATGATGCAGCTGCAGCTCTGACCTGCTCAAAGAATAGGACTTGAACGACTACGCGTAGTGGGAGTCTCTCGTTTTGCACTGCGTGCATGCACGCGTCAACTGATAGCTTCTTGCAGTCCATCAGCTTGCATATCTTCTTCCTCTCACTCTTGCTGATCCCCGGGTGCTCCTGCATCGATATCAATTCAGCTATTAAAAATCTGTTATTTATCGATATATGATGAACACTTGCCTACTACAGCCCACCTCTAAATTTGCCATTGGTTATACGCAAAGGACAATTCAGGGCACGAGGCTCTGGAGAATATGATAATTTATCTACAAAGCCTTAGCCCGCTTTTGCAAACACATGTCTACTATGTGTATCCATATAACTCTATAACGAGTTTCCATATTAATTGTGCATGTTGTAATTACACTAAAACTTGAATATCAAAATATGAAGTGCATTTTCAAGGTTTCGTTAGAAATGTGTACCTTAAGATACATGTCAATGGCTCGGTAAAGGCCATCATGGGCAGGTCGGGAGATGCCAGACACCATCTCAGCAAGATCAACGAACATCGAAAGAGGCAACTTGGGATCTTTTGCGATTTCAGCAAGGTATGAGTCTATCAGTTTTGCTACCATCAGTTTAGAAGCATCTGACAAAATTCCCGGCTTTCGTGCATTGCCTTCTGCGGACTCAATCTCGGAAATTTCAACCTCGTGGCCGTGCGGTGGCTCAATGTCTCGCATAAGAAACTCTTGCACTATTTTCTGTACTGTGCTGACATCGTACAATGTACCTTCTTCTCCTTCTGGTGCACGTATCAAAAGATCGCTACACGAAGCCTCTTCAAGTTGATGTCCTATTCTTCGCATCAGCTCTCTCCTAGCTGTATCGCCCGAGTCCACAAAAATGGCTGCTTTCAACAACTTGAACAAGAAACTGCAAGAGACAGTGCCTTTCTCTGAAGGCAATAACCACACAATAGCATCGACTGTTAAACGGTACTTCACAATCTCTCCAGAGTGAAACTTCCCTTTGCTGAATCCCGACAACCTTCTATACGCATAAGCTTTCAAGGCTTCACCGATCACTTCACCAGAGAGTGCAGCTTTTGATTTAATATTTGCTATAATGCGCTTGTAATGATCGATTTCAAGCTCACACAAATCCTCAACCCACCAGTCCTTTGGCACATTCCGGTTTCTGATCAGGTTTCCATTTTGATCACTCCCATTTTCCTCCGGGAGTTTCTTCCGGTTATAGGTATAAGACCAATCTACCCTTGACACATCGACGCAAGCCTTGTTAGCTATAGACTCAATGCAACGGCTTATCACCTTCAGTTCCTCGGATAACTGTACTAGAGACTTTGTAGTCTGCAGAACAATGATCGAGTCCTTCCAGCTGTGGAAAATGCTCGAGTTCAAGAACACGTCGACCTTATACACGAGGTTCCCTTTCTCAACCGTCTCGTGCATTTCCAAATACTCAGCAGCACAACGAACAGCAACAACGTTGTAAGCGTTGAGAGTGACTGTCATGCCATAACAAAACTTCACACATATCTCGAAAGCAGCGGGCCCACCGGGAATGTCGGAGATGTGCACTTCATCGCTGGTTTGGTCATTAGTAGCTGCCACCAACTTCTGTAAGCACGCACTCTTCGACAGAAGAGGAAACTACAAAGAGAAATGTTTTTAGTTATATCAGTATACATACATACGAACTAAATATATTGAAAATCGGCAGTGAATTCCAATTCTAATAAGGTTGGAAGTGCTGAAAACCGAACTTGTGTGTGATATGTTAGAACATCTACGGGATATAAAAATCACCATACCTTATGTAGATAAAACTTAAGGTCCCCTACATTCACAATGGCATCAGTCGACAACTCACTTGCCACATACCTGCACATGGATAGTTTCATTTTGAGAGATGTTAATAGAAAAACTCTTCGATGTATAAGAAAATCAGTACACAGTTGTAGCATATTCTACGGAATATATGAATATATATATATATATAGCAAGCCATCGAACAAATATATGATTTCGTCTGTTCGGTTCAATGAGCATTTCTTTGACACAAACACATACGTAGTAATATTCACTTCACTAAATCACGGTTTCTATGCCCACCCCATCATTATGTACTGCTAAGTTATATGCCGAATGTTGCAAGAGACAAACCAAATAGGATACATCATACATCAAAATCATGGAAGCCAAACAAACGGGAACCTAATGGCTTGTCTATTAAATTCAGTTTCAAACTACCCGTAAATTCTTATAGTCGGCCAAGAACTTGACTGAAACTACCATATATTTCTTGAATGACCGACCAATCAACATTTAAACATTCCCAATTTAAACCAGTTCAAATACAGTGAAAGACAATAGACTGGGAAATCTTATCCCGAATATGAATGGAACACAAGATTTGCCATGCCTCGGTATTCAGTCATGTAATAGTTTATGAAAATGACGGCATATCCTTCTTCTTGGGGCTACTAAAGTAGAGACGCGTATTAACGTCATAGAAGTTCAAGAAGGATCTCAAAGAGAGCATTTCCTTGTGGAACTTATAGATCTCCAAAAGCCCGTTATAACGGTAAGAGAGCAAATAAATCAAACGGAAACTCAAGATCTCATCTCACCTAACATTGTTCTTTGTAAGTTATATGCAACCTCATCAAATAAAAAATCAATTCAAAGAGATCAATAGAGTATCGGTTCATATTCGAATTGCTAAGAGTATCAGCACTAAAACTAGTTCCTAAACTATAATCAACCATACGAAAAAAAAGGACAATACAGATGATTCAAAGATAAAATAGTCCGAGAAATAGATCTCACCTAACATTGTTCCCTTCAGTCCTGAACGAATCCGGCTTTGATCCAAGTTTCATAAACTTCATCTTGTCAAAGAAAGCCGATCAGCTGCTTCTCTTCAAATACCTTAAAAGCAAATCTCCCCCACCACTAAACCAATCACTGTGAAATCAAATACCTTGTGGTCACCACCACTAAACATATATACACGAAACACGAATCAAGGAAGCATTCCCAAATATAGAAAGGAACACCCCAGGTGTGGGGACCAAAATTTCTGAATACAACAAAAACTTTCTAGGGCTTTAAGGGAGAAAACGAGGATCTCAAAGAGAGGTGAAGGATATATGCCACAAGGGTATGAATATGACCGAATCTTGACACCAACCGAAGCAAAAATAGAGAGAGGGGGAGATAATTTTTTAAAAGAAAAGGGATCTCTTGAATGGCAAGAGAGAGCAAAAGACGAGCTAAGGTGTTTCCTTGGTCGGCGGCAAAGCCCACAGAGCCCGGAAGCACTGAGTCAGCCAAGGAGACATAGCCAACACAGACTAAACACTAAACAATTCACAAACAAGAGACATGCACAAGCACAAATCTGACTCCACCACTATTTCTTTAGTTTAGAGTTCATAGATTTTCCTTTTTAAAAGCCTATAAAGATTCACACCACCAAGACCCCTCTTGTGGTCTTTAAAGCTCCAAGTTCCAAACCAAACATATTCAAATCAAATACACACTTGCATTTTACTTTTTCGATTTTTTTAACAGTTGAAAATCCGAGAACCTGCAACAGAAAACAGCATCTCGATATCAGTTGAAAGAAACCACCAAAACGGTAGACAACAAGAATCTCTCTTTATCTTGGCTAAGCATATGGGAATAAATGAACAGGATCACATAATACTATTAGATTAATGAACCATTGAGAAGAGCATTACAGTAATGAACAATCCAACAACAAAATCACTCCAAAAATTGAACTGAAATCAGAGGAATCTATCAGAATCTATCCGAATATATCACAGAAATCTAGTTAAATAATCAAAGGCAATATTTTGTTGAGCTGTGTACTGTAAAAACTCAAAAAAAAAGTTCCCAAAACCGCACCTCAAGAAATGCTTCAATGATCAACTTGTGAACAACAAGACAAAGCCCCAAAAGCCACTCCCCGTGTAAACCCCAACAAAACCCAAAGACCCATAACTCACACTCCACAAAGCTACACAGAATCACAGCTCATTAACCCTACCATGCACAAAATAGAAGAAACCCATTTTGGGTTAAGAGCCAAAATGTTCAATCAGCTAAAACCAGAGCCTACCAAATCACATCCTTAGCAGAACTAGAAGAACCCATTTCAAGTTTTGACTAAAATCAACCAAAAACAGAATAAAAATTGTTACTTGAAGCCTAAAGTCCCAACCTTAAATGCCTAGAAATCAGAAAGCAACAGAACAAATGTAGTGTGAAGCATTTGAGGTCTCTAGGGAGCCAAAACCCAACTACCCAAAACTTAAAAATCAACCAAACCCAATAGTACCCACATGAAAATGAGCTGTTTTTTTGCTCAGTTTCAGAATCAAACTACACTAAAAACACACAAAAACGCATGCTGCTACAGTGTACCAACCTTCTGCTTTACTTGCTTGCACTCTTCACACTCTAGATAGCACAAAACACAACTTTTTTTCCCTTCACTTTCCTTCTTTGTTTTCTCTTTAATTTTCCTGAGAAAGTGTCCTAGACTTCATTCAATGTTGAGGCATTAATGAACCACCCAGCTTTTTTGTAGCCACTCCTTTAATAAATGAGACCCTTTACTTGCTTCTTAATGAACCCATGACCAAATTCTTGGTAAGATATAGATATGTGACTTCAACATATGTTGGTCTCAACAAAAGAGAAAAAAGAAAAGTTGATAGAGATGTTGATCTAATGGTGGAGAAGCTCTGCGTTCTTGGGACCTCAAGAGGTGGAGAAAAAAAGAGTATAAAAAGCAATTTTGTGCCTTCAAGCCATTTGTAGAAAGTTGATGAAATTGGAGGACTTGTCAAATTTGTCAATTTGATTTAACATGTATTTTTGTCACTTTATTCAAAATATTTCAAGAAAAGAAAAAACTTGGAATTGATATATCATTGTCCAATCCAAGTATTAGGTGAAATTAGGAGGAATTTAATAATTTATGATCAAGAAAAAGGCTAATCTTTACTGTCATAGTTTGGTCAATCAAAGCTATGTGTGAACAGTGAACTTGAGTCCTCAAGAATCATCAAATCAAGATCAATGTGTGTTCAAGAAGTCATTTACATTTTTTATTCTTGTTCTTATGACAGACCCACAAAACTAGCATGCTTAATTATTTGATTAATACTTAGGCTCCAATGATTCAGCTTAATTATGGCATAACAAGGAAGGTCTTGACAAATATGATTTTGTGACATCTCTTAATGCCATCAAGAAAATGACATCAATTATGATTATTTTCTTTGTTCACATTTCTGTGTGAAGAAAATCATTTTTTATATATATTAATTAGTTAGGACACTGGACCCCGCAGGAAGAAAATCATTTTGCATCTGCTTCAATTAATTATGACTCTTTTAAAGATTTTTCGATACCTTAAAACATATTTATACGATACATTTTGCATTGTTTTCAACGCGATACATTATTATTTCTAATTTAAGCTATATATACATATACAAAATTTTAATTTTTTTCCATATTTAACATGCAAATCTTTCTAATTTTACTTTATTTTCTTCATTTTGACAAAAATGATTTGAAAATATACCATTGATGATTTTTTATTATTTATAAGTACAAAAATTAACTAAATTGCAAGCATCTTGGTGTTATTCAAATCATGGCATGTGATAAAATTAAATTACATCATGTGCTTCCAATTTCTATAGATCTTAAATTTGATTTTAGTAACATGCTCTGTAAATTATTTACTATTAACAAATGAACATTTTCTGGAAGAAGAAAAAAATGGCATTTGCTTCTTTCTTTATCCATGTGTTTGGCAGCTTTCTCTGAAAAAACTTCTTTAATTTGACCCACCATAGTAAAAAACTAAAAAAATAAAAATAAAAATAAATTAAAAACATTGTTCAATATAAAAATAAATCACATTGTTTAGAATAAGTTAACCTAATGTGGGGGCCTATCTCATTTCAAACACATCCCTATGATAGTGCTATGATTTTTTTTTATCTTTAATCATATTATTAGTGTTGTTTTTTAATTATTTTTTTTTAAAGAAAAACAATTTTTTTTATGTAAAATCATGCAGGTCTGAGTTTAACTCTTAATGAGTAGGCTAAACTGCAGTATTAAGTTAAAAAGAAGAATTATATGTATTGTATAGTTTAATTGACAAATTAATGCTAAAAAGTTATATTAAAATAATATTGTACAAGTTCGGTTGAATTTAATGATAAGACCGGTCATCATCGCATCAACATAAACATGCATGAATTCGCATATGTCAGTCTGTTTTGAAAATAACCGTACATATTATTTTATTTGTTTTCAATTTTGTGCACTTATTTTTAACTCAAATTTATTTTAAAATTTATAAAATGAAATAAACATAATCAAATACTTTTTCAAGTTTCTATTTATTTTTTTATTTATAGATCAAGATTCTAAAGTCCACACACATGGTGCTGACTGTATTTATGTAAGATGTATGTTTATTATATTATTCTTCTGTAAATGTCAACAATAAGAATTATAATAAACTGTATACATACACACTGGTTTCTTAAGAAGCAATTGATTCCTACTATTTCAAAGAACAATTTGCCCAAATTCATTTATATAGTCAACAGGTTCATAGCCATGTTTGGTGGTCAAAAGAGTCCTAATTAAACCTAATTTTGACTTTAGGGATATCTCTAATTATATTTTGAAAGTGATTGAAGAGTAGTAATTACAAACACAATGACAATTAGTCATAATTTGGTTAATAGCATATTCCTCAAATCTAAGTTTTCTATCAAAACAATGAAATTAAAGTTATATAAGAGCATCTCCAATGCTTAGCATTTTTTTTTGGTGCTAAGGAGGGGAGAGAGTGTGTCAGCTCATCCAATGAGTTCTTAGCACTATCTTAAAAATTTTCGCTCCAATGCATGACATCTCTTCCACGTTAACCAAATGATTGCATTAAATAATAAATTAAAATTAAATTACAATGACAGCTGCTGCATTCTCCTCTGCAACTGTCACTGCTCCTTCTTCTTCAACGCGTGTCATCTATTCTCTCCATACTTCAAATCTTTCAAATTTTTATAATAATTTATTTGGGTTTTTAGGGTTTCACTTTCATGATAAAACCCAGATCATCAAATCAGCTTCACCATCTAAGATATAACCAGTAACCACAATTCATAAATTGTCCTTCCTTGGTCTCTAATGGTCCACTAACGGTAACATTTTCATAAAGGTACGTCAAGGATTCTGTTTGTTTCCCTAGAAAATTGTTCAAGATTTTGAAACCCCTTCTCTCCGAGCTACTAAGAAACTGGAATAGAAACTTACAAAACATGATATACAAGTAGTTTTCGCTATTGATGATTTTGATCATCCAAGACTCTGGTTTCTGTTAATTCCTTCAAATATCTAATCCCGGGCTAGTTTGCATGCACCTCGATCGCTTAGATTTGAGCAAAACCGCCTCAACCACCAAAATAAAGAAAAGAAGAAGAAAAAAAAAAGTGGGGCCCAGCTTGGCGCCGCTGCTTCGGCTAGCGCCCGTATGCTTAGCGCCGACCTCTCCAATGCTTAGCGGCAGTGCTAAGCTCCTTGGCGCCTCAAAATATAGTGCATTGGAGATGCTCTAAGATGATTGTGTTTTCTTTATTATCCATGTAAAAACATGTGTTTTATATGTTTAATCTAACGTTGATGTTCATAAATTTTGATGTCATTCTGAAGAAAGAAAGAAAAAATCTTTCTCAATTATTCTTGATGCCTCCAAATTGTATCCCTAATGCCTCAACTAAGTCAAATTCAAAAGTTAGGGACTAGTCATGAGAAATTGGTCTCAAAGTCACATGTCTTAAAAATTCAATGTTAGGTCAATTCTATTAGTTGGTTGAATTATTAATTTGATCCACTCTATTAGTTTCAGTAAAATTTGTATTTGATTTATTTTTGTTAAATAAAAAATTTAATTTCAAATTTGGATCATATTTTAAGAAAAAACAAATTCAAATTATTTTTTAAAAAGCTGAACTAGTTCATTATATAAATAAATCTTCGTTTGAACATATTGAAACATTTTTTATAAATTGATTGGCATGCAATGTTATTTAACACATTCAACAAATTATGTTCTATTTTTTTTAGAACCCTATAATTATTGATAGGATAAATAGATCTTTCAATGGTGAACGAGACAATTAAATCAAATGTTAGGGAGTGGAAGGATTCTATATATTATGCTAATAAAATATTCATTGACAATGTGATTAGCTAACCAAGTAGCTAATACTTCCTCCGTTTCATATTAATTGACGTTTTAGCATTCTTCTCAAGTATTAAGGAAATGGAATGAATTACTGTTTTGCCCCTAGACAATGACATAAAGCATCCAATATTTCTACACTATTTTTACAGCTATAAATCAAGGCTACTACTAGCACACAACTTTTTTTATTTTAATATTAAAATCTTTCTACTTTTCTACCCAAAAAACGTTCCAACTTTCGTATAAGACAAGAATATATATTTGTGTGTGATGGGAATAGAAAAGTTCGTAGTTCTCCTACCATTGCTCACAAAATGAACTAAAGTGTGTCATTGTTAGAAAAACAATATGTCATCATTCATTAACTGCAACTATATTGTTTATGTTATCAATT